>CAUYPK010090039.1:0-31905 GCA_963574355.1 Loris lydekkerianus
GTTTTTTTTTCGTTTGAAATAAATTAACAAAAAAAAAAAAAAAAAAAAAAAAAAAAAAAAAGTATAGATTGGAAAAGCCATAATAAGATTCCCCCTAAAATAACACAAGCATTCAAAGAAAACCTCTAGAAATCTAAAAACAAAACAGATTTCTAGAAATAATGTTAATGAACATGTGAACAACAAAAATGTAATATCAGTTATAATTAATCAAAAAATAAATGTAAACTAAGAAAATATATACTGTGTTCTTATGTTGAAGAATACAAAATGCAGTTAAAAGTAATGAAATAAGACCTACATAAGCAGAGAAACATCTATGCTGTATAGGTTGGATGGAAGACTCAATATAGTAAAGATGTCAAACTGCTTTAAGTTGATACACAGGCTTTAAGACAATTCCTTTCAAACAGTGGACAGCTGAAATTCAAAATAATGTGTAGTATAAATATACACTATACATCATTATTTAATATATAATTTATAAATAGTCTTTTGAGATAGCAAGGGAAGTTTATATAATTGTCATCAAGCTGTCTCTAGATTTTGCTGGTGTCTAATTTCTTGCTAATTTTTTAATTTCATTGTTCATTTGTTACTTTAATTACATGTAATTAAATTAATTAGTGGTGCTATGGAGACAGGTCTTTCTTTTCATTATAGTTTGATAAAATATATCCACAAAACTATAATTAAAGAATCCATAAAGATCAGAGATTAGTAAGAATTTTCTTATTCTAGTGATTCACTTGATACATAATATCAAAAATTAATAGAAAGTTTCAATATATTTTCTATTTGTACTAATTTATTTGCAGGTTTTCATCCATTGGTTTATGATGTCCATTCTGTCTCACAAATTGAAAAATATTTGAGGAAATTTGGCAGATTTTGGGTAAAGAAATATTCTTTGACAAATTTTTCTGTTCTCAAACTTAATTTTCTATGTTTATAACCAAAATAAAAATGTGATGATTTTAATATCCACACAAACTATTTTCACTTACCTAATCCATCAGGCAGAATACTTAATTCTCTTGTTTTGATTATTAGTGTAAAATAATAATTTTGCCATAATAATGGTAATTAAAATCCTACTTAATGCATTAATTCAAACCTATTATAATAACTCTTAGCTAAATAATGAGGATGTGTGCTTCAGTTAATTTAATTATAATTGTTAAGTACTCTTCCTACATATTATTAAAAAGACATAAGGTCATAAATACAAACGTAATTAATAGCAGAAGATCTAAGGATTATTCTTAAAACATTTGCTAGAGGGATTTTTTTTTTTTTCTTTTCAATCTCCTTTTCCTTTTATTTCTTTTTCCCCTTTTCTGTTTTTCCTCCTAAGGCTTTCTCTTTCCTCTGATATTATTTAAAGTATACCTTCCTTAGAGTTAGTTTCTTTTCCTTTTTCTGTAATATTATTTTAATTGCTCATTTATATAAATGGAATTATATTATTAATAAAATAACATAAAAGTAAATATAAACCATGTGATAATTTAATATGGTTTACTATTCATTATTCTTTACTTAAAAATAATAATAATCATACATTTTTCATTTTCCTGCTCTCATGAAATACGTTTTACTTGTTGAATCTTCCCACCAATTTTTTTTCTTTTTTTTGCATTTGTGAAATGTATACATATATAAGCATTCTATTTCATATATATGAAAAATATTTTTAGGATTTAAACGAGAAAAATTCACTTGTATGTATTAAATGTTAGAAACGAAAGGATTCATGTGTTCAATTATATATACATACATATATACTTGTGTACATGAGTTATATATTCAACTACATGTTTTTGAATTTTACATTTATAAACACACATATTTGCACATAAACATGTACAATATAAAAATGTGATGCCTATAAAAATAAATTGAAAAACATTTGGCTGTTCAATATAAGTCTAAACATTTCAGTGTAAAATGACAAACTAATAAATATCATTACATTTTCTGCATTAGAGCTTATTAGAATATGTGCTTTCAAAGATATAAACTCATAAAAAAGATGACTGCACCTGTGGTTCAAAGGGGTAGGGCACTGGCCCCATATGCCAGAGGTGGCGGGTTCAAACCCAGCCCTGGCCAAAACTACAAAAATTAATAATAATAATAAAATAAGACTGCTCAATAAATATCTGAAAAATAGAAATGAGAAGTAGTAGATGACACCAGTGAAGGAAATACCATGAGGTGCACTGAGTAGCTGGTTCACCTTGCAGAACCTTCTAAGACAAAATGACTCAGTCCAGGAGTTGATAGAAGAGGTCCAGCTGAACCCAGGGCAGTAGCAGGCCCGTTCACATGGCACAGTGAATTCCCTCATACACACGCTGATGGCATACTCATAGACCAGCCCATTCCTCCCTCTTGTAATCTCAGTGCTAAGGAAAAATAAAACATTAGTTATTTCCAAAAGTAATTTCAAAATCTGTCTTAATGGTTTGAGGAAAACTAAGGCAAGTTTGGAAGCTGGTGTACTAAATTAAGTTCCATTAGAGTCTGCAATTGTTGGATTTAAAAGAGTGGTGGCTAGCACTTTGTACGCTTCTCCTAAAATGAAATCTGAGAACAGATACATCTTATTATCAAGGCATGTACCCAGCTTTTCTATTGTTTTACCAGGTATTTGAGAAATTAAAGGGAGAACAAAGTATATAAAATTAAAAAAAAAAATTAGAGGTAACAGGTAATTCAAGGAACAAATACAAACAAATAAAATGAAAAGAAAAAAACGAGCAAAACATTAACATTCTAATAAAAAGTTTCAGAACTTTTTGATAAGATGCTGCATCTGTAATACAGAAGTAAATAAAAACCTTTTTGAGTTAAAAGAAATATAAATCAAGGGACATTTTAAAACATAAAGTAAAATTTAAGATCCCCAAATAGATAAAACCACAGACAGAAATGATGAGGCAAGAGATATAAAGGATAAATCCTACCAACAGCAGTATCCAAATAATTAGAAAGACAACTTGGAAGATGTCTTTAAAAAGATAAAATATTAGAGAAACTGAAGGGATACAAATCTGAGGTCAGTGGAAACAGGTATCTGTGAATGAAAGTCCTCCCCAAGTGTCCACACTTAGCATGTGTTAAAAATATCAGAACACGGGGAAAAATTTTTTTTGAAAGCATCCATACGGGTACAATGGCATATCTCTTTAAAACAAATTTTAAAAAATTAATTTCATGGGCAAATACAAGGAACCTAATCTTATAGAAAATCATTTTCCAAGTAGAATTCTTTGTTCAGCTTGGGGGAAAAAAATGACCTATGAGAAAACTTGGAACTCAGTAAACTAAATTATATTATAAATTGTTTAAGAAAAAAATGTTAAAGGAAAGTATAAGAAAATATAAGCCAATTTGAAATGGCAGGGCAGAAGTATGGTAAAGAGTGTGAGATACTGAGCTAGACTACTGATTTCAACTACTGGTCTGGTACTTTTAGTCATGGGAAATTGGGTCAGTTTCCTAAACTTCCTGAGTCTCTGTTTCCTTACATGTAAAAAGATAGTACTAATACCTAATTCATACTTTATTCTTAAGATACATGAGTTTGTTAATTTACAGCAAATTGACAAGTGACTGGTGCATAGAAAACAATAAATTTAGCATCATTATTAAGTATACAACATATATATATGTATACAAGGAAGAATGGTCCTACAGGTTTTTAGAGGGTTGCCTCTGAGTTGGGGCTTCACCTGTAGTTTAGAAGCTAGTTCCAAATTTCCCTAAGGCTACATTAAATGAAAAATGATTAGTGAATCCCATGGCCAGTGTCCTATTAATAGACTCAGCAGTCATCTCTTTTTTGTCAGCTTAGAAATTCAGAAGAAACTCAAGGAATTCAGGGTAGTGACATTGGCCTTGATGCATGGAAATTAATGCTGTTGGGCTGATCCTTTGCTTCAATGTCTTCTCTCATGACCAGTTCATGAGCACATTGTACGATATATGGGATGGCTAATGTCAAAGCCTGAGCAAAAGCAGTCACTGATCTTCAAGGCTACCCTGAAGTTGCCCACAAGGCAACTTGTGTCCAGTTTTGCCTTGTATCCATGTTATTAAATCAGCTCATTTGTAAACCAGTTGTGACATGTTAGTCCTTCTTCGACTACTTGTTTAGGCACCACCATCAGACCAAAGGCATGGGCTGGGGCACACCTGATACAAAGTGTTCAGTGCCATCTATTTGTAGATTAATTGTGTCATTTTGCCCGTAGGGATCAATGATCCCTACACAGCTCTGCTACCCAGCCTCTGCTTTGACCTTGCTGGTCATGATAGTAGCAGTTTCCTGCTGGATGCTGGTGGTTAAGAATGATCATTTATTATATTTCGGGGTTTTATCATTTCATTGATATCAATGTGACCTGTGACTGATGGGCTCTGTGACCACCTTTTCCACAAGGTGTCTCAAAAGTCACTACCTATGGGAAAATAGGAAATTATAGCTATATGTACTTCGATTTACAAAATCATCAGACAACATTCTCTACCTGTTGGCCACCTTTTTGTAAACTTTTGGATGATACATCAAGTTTAGCATGTCCACTTACCTTAGCCTCATTTTGACTCTTTTTATACTATCTTCAGAACAACTAGATCATTTTTACTCTATTGATAATTGGACATTGATCTACTCTGGCTTAGAAGAATCATCTTGACAATAATTTATCCCAATTCCCTGCAGTCCCTGACAAATCTCTTTATCCTAGGCCTTGAGAAAGTATCCCAAAGTCAATAAATTATCTGGCATAATGTTTTAGCTCCATTAATCAAACACCCTCAAATCTAGTCCTAGGGAATACTCCTCCTGCTAGTATATGCTAGTTAATTCTTGCATTTCTTTGGCATACAGTTTTACTACACCTTATGTGAGCCAGCACATCCTCGGCCATGACAGGATTAAACTCCATTGTTGACCTAATAGCCAGAAAAAAACAGGAGAAGCAGGTACTGAGTGAACACACAATGCCTTAGAGATGAAAAGCCTCTCTGGTATCTTCTAACACATTAAAATTAATATATTTTGAAACAGTTTGTGCTCATTAGGCACAACATATAGAAGCAATTAATCACATTTTAATCTTACACCACCTTAATTGTGGAAATCAGCATTGTAACATGCTGAATTTATGAATGAGAGACTATTTCATTTCATTCTCCTTTCAAATTTCAGAGGAAGATGTTAAATTATATAGAATTGCTTAATTTCCTGGTATATAATTATACCCCTTTAGCAAAATGCTTCTTTGAAAAAAATCATTAACACAATATTTTTCAATGTAATTGATGAGAAATGATACCATATTCTGAAATCTTCTGTACTCCATTAAATAAACAGAAAGAGAAGTTAAAATCCCAAAGATTGAATGATCTCTTTGGCCATTAAATAATGAGATGAATCATTAATACTCTTTTATGACTAATTAATATTTCTCAAGTTTATAGAAATGAAAATGTATTTTTCGCTCTGTTAAAAGACAGATTCTTACCTTTACATTTTGTAGAATCACAGTTATATTAGGAAGAACACACATTATTTGAAAGCAATTGACCTCTGAGTGAAATGGTCATGTTTTGCTAGAGGGTGCTTCTTTTTCTTTTTCTTGAGATAGAGTCTCACTCCATCACCCAGGCTAGAGTACATGGACACTATTATTGTTCCCTGCACCGTCAAACCCTGGAGTTCAAGTGTCTCTCCTGTTTCTGCCTCCCAAGGACTGGGGCTACTGGTGAGGGCCTCCTCTAGCTATTTTTCTAAAATTTTTCTTGAGATAGAGTCTCACTATCTTGCCAAGATTGGTCTGAAATCCCGGACCTCCAACAACTCTTCTACCTCGGCCTCCCAAAATGATGGGATAATCGGCATAAGCCACTGCGTCTGGCTGAGAGATTGTGAAGAATTACCCAGACCAGTGGTTTTCAAGTTATTTAGAAACACTTTGATCCTGTTGGGTATTGTTTTTAAGGTTTTTTAGGCTGAATCAGAACAGCTTCTATCGAAAGCTAATTCAGCTCCACTACCAAAACTCTTCTATTCCTTCCTTGAATGCCTCTTAAATTAGGAGATATTTTAGTCTGGCTGGTGGGAACAGGCTCTGTTAGTAGCCCCTCTTCCACCTACTTCGTGTAGACAATGATGTTTCAAGCTCTGGGTAACTTCTTCACATATACTGTGATTACTGCTCTGCCAAATTCTTGAAGGGGACTTGTGCATGGTTCTAGGAATCTTTCGCTGTACGGGTTTGTTCTCTTCCCTCTAGTAACGTATCTTGCTAAATCTAGTCACACTGATTTCAGAAACCTCAGCTCTATTTCTTCAACTGCCAGGCTGCAGGCAAGTTCCTCCTTCCTGTGCTGCAGTCTGCAAACTCTCTCAGGACATATTATGTATTGAATGTTTATGTCCCTCCCAAATTTATAAATTGATGTACTAACCATCAATGTGTCTGTATTTAGAGATAGGGCCTGTGAGGCGGTAACAAAGGTCAAATTAGGTCTTAAAAGTAGGGTCCTAAGTACGGTTGATGACCTTAAAAAGGGGGAAGAGATATAGAAGTTGCACTCCCTCTCTCAGGGAAGAGAGTTTGTTTTTATTATAAACTAAATTGGCTGGTACCTTGATCTTGGACTGTATCAGCCTCCAGAACAGTAACAATATTTTTTCTCTTATTTAAGTCACCTGTTTGTGAGAGTTTCTTGTAGTAGCTTGAGTAAACTAAGACAAGACACCAAGAAGAGACAAAGGGCTCAGCTCATTTGTTTCTCTTATCTTGAGAACACGGTCATTTGTTGTTTGATATTAAAGATCTCAAAAATCATTGTTTCATTTGTGTGTGTATTTTTTTTCACTAGGAGGTTCAATCTGCTATCTCCCTTCATATTAAGATATTTAGTTTAGAGCAGATCTGCTGGTGACACATTATGTCCCTTCATGTATGAATTTGTTTATTTGATGAGTTCAGAATTTTTGATTGAAAGAGTGTTTTTATTTGTCATTTGCTTTCAGTGCTTTAACAATGTTGTTGCTCTGTTTTCTGGCCTCTGCAACTTCAGATGAAAAGTTCACAGACATTCAACTCATAGTAAAATATCACAAGGAAAAACATATCCAACATGACCTCTTTCAGACACACTCAAGAGATAATAGCAACATAAGGATAGAGCAACCACAGTGTGAATTTTGAACCCTACCTGGCACATGACACCTCTTTTATCAATTAAAACCCAGTCCTATTCCTATTATATGTGTTTCCAGTGGTTTGTGTTTCAGCTGCCTCTTGGTCTCATATATTTCAAAGACCTGAGGAGGTTTTAAATTTAGAAGTAACTATTTTGTTTGTTTTTTATTTTTTAGTGTAAGTTGGAAGTGACTTCCTTCAAGGTCATCATTCTCTCAAAAACACTGTGGGATTCCACCAATTCTGAGAGAGTTTCATTTGATTAAATAAAACTACACACACACATGACTTCAATCAAGTCTTTTCCTGCTAAGAATCAATGTGAGAAAAAAAAAAAAAAAAAAAAAAAACCCACAAGATTCTTTGAAGATCTTTTAGTTAGAAGACCAGTTCAAGGTTAAACACACACTGCATTCTTAGAAGACTTCTTCTTTAATAAGTCTCTGTCTTTTTTCCTGTGGTCCTAATAAACATAGTCCTAGCTGCATCTAGATATAAATTTGACCCTGTATCATATTTTACCAGCAGGGCTCAAGCTAACATCTTCTTTTGTTGAGGCCATTAAGAATTATAGACAACATATTTATAAGTGTCAAAATCTGTCTGAGTTCCAAAGACTAAAAAAGTAAAAGAATTCATGAAGTGCTGAGTACAAAAGGTAACAAAAGGCATTGAAAAATGTGCTATAAACACATTTTGAAACATCACAAAAGATAGAGTTTTAGAAGCTTCTGAGATAGAAAAGTGCATAACCTACCAATGAGAATTATCAAGAAAAATATTAGACTTAAAAAAGAAAATGGTCTACTCTGGAGGCAGAGGTAAGAGAATCGCCTAAGCCCAAGAGTTGGAGGTTGCTGTGAGCTGTGATGTCATGGCACTCTACCAAGGGTGATAAAGTGAGACCCTGTCTCTAACAAAAACAACAACAACAACAAAATGAAGTACAGTCTTCAAAATACTAAAGTATAATTTAAAATGATAGCAAAATACAGTTATACAAAGTCTCAAAAAACTTAGCACATAAAAACACTTACGAATATTTATAACAAGGGCAAACATTAATTCAATGCAAATGGATACAATAAGCTTATACAGGTGTTATACAGATTTACCTTTTTCTAAGTAAACAGTGGCTAAAACTGGATTATAGCCCAGTAAGATCTATTTCCAGCTTCTGACCCACCAGAAGTGCAAGTGTTAAGAGAATAAATTAGCATTGTTTTAGCTATTAAATTTGTAATAATTTGTTACATTAAAAGAAAACAAAACCAAAAATTTAGCTAAAAGCAACATAAAATTGAAATATAATAAATAATTTCTAAATCACTGAAAATAAATATAAAATAAACAGGTAAAAGTAAAATGAAATAAAATTATGAAAGATGATAGAAATAAGTGTTAATATTTGCATGCAGAATATACACATAAAACATAATCTCAAAGAATAGTTGAAGATAGAGAGTTTCAGGAGAGCATAGATAAAGATAGCCAAACAGAAACCTCTAATGATTATCTTTCTGCATGAACAATCAACAAAGTAAAGAGACAATCCACAGAATGGGAGAAACCTTTTGGCAAGGGACTAATAACTAGAATATATAAAGAGCTTTAAATAACTCAATGGGAAGAAATCAAGTAATCCAACTAAAAACCAGTCAAAGGATCTAATCCCGTGGTTCTCAACCTTTTCTTAATGCAGTGGCCCTTTAATACAGTCCCTGTGGATTGCGACCTGCTGATCTAAACAGACATTTCACAAAAGAAGACGTCCAAATGACCAACAGGTATATGAAAACATACTCAACATCATTAGTCATCAGAGAAATGAAAATGAAAACTACAATGACATGTCATTTCACCCTATTAAACATGGCTTTTATCAAAAAAGATAGGCAATGGTGAATCCAGGAGAGGGCGGGCAGAAAGGAAAATTCTTGTACACTGTTGGTGGGAATGTAAATTAGTGCAGGCACTAGGCACACCAGTAAAGAGCTTCTCAGGAAACCATAACCAGAATTACCATATGACCTGGCAATCCCATTCCTGAGTGTGCATCCAAGGGAGTACATTGAAAAGATGTCTCCACTCCCATGTTTACTGCAGCACTATTCACAGTAGCCAACATTTGGAATCAACCTAAGTGTCCAACCCTGTATGAATAGATAAAGAAATTGTGGTACACATGCACAAATTGATATTGTGTAGCCATGAGAAAAGGAAACCTTACCATTTGCAACAATGTAGACAGAACTTGGAGAACATTAAATGAAATAAGCCAGGCAGAGAACAACACATCTTGCATGTCTTCACTCATATGTGGTAGCTAAATATGAAAAAAACAATTAACCTAATGGAGACATGATAGTTACCAACCGCTGGGAAGGTGCGGGGAGAAAACAGTAAATTGGGGAAAGTTAACGGGCACAAAAATACACTTGGCTAGTTGGGTAGAAGGAACAATATTTAAAAAGATAATGAAGTGACTATAATAAACAATAAGGTAGGGTACACTTTAAAATAACTAAAAGAGTGGGGGGAAAGTAAAGAAAAGGTTTCAAAACTATATGCCAGGCAAACTACAACTCAAACGAAAATTCAGTATAGCAAACATTGTTAGTGTCCACTGCCAACTTCTATATGCAAATCACTTTCTAGTCAAGATGGCTTTCTGTTAATAATGCCAAATGATGATGAATAAGTATAATTGGTCTCCTTGGAATGTTTTCCTTTACTGATGAAACCATCAGTGAGTTTTCCTCATCCTTTTTTCTTGTTAAAATATGGGTGGCCTGGCAGGAAACTCAGTTTCCATTCTGTGTGTCTGATGTAAAATACTAGATCAGGGATCCTCAAACTATGGCCCACAGGCCACATGTGGCCTGCTGAAGACATTTATCCAGCCTGCCGGGTGTTTTTGCCACAGCTGTCTGTCCTGCTTAGCAGCCAACTCGTTCTGGGCTACAGTGTGCATATGTGGAACGTGCACCAACTCTCGGACTCTGCTCCTTCTCACTATCTCTCCCTGCCCCTCCTTCTCTCTGTCTCTTGACTCCTCCTCTCAGTCTCTGGTGTAATCAGAGGAGTCAACAGGTTGCCTGTTCAAAGCCTGCTGCTGCCTAAGGACCGAGGTAAGAACAAGTTAGGATTTATTTTTTTTGAAGTTAGGAGGTCTATTTTTTTTTTTTTTTTTTTTTTTTAATTTTTCAGTTAGTAGGGCCTTTTTTATGTGTGGTTAAGGGGGTGGGCCTTTTTTCTGAAATTAGGAGGTCTTTTTTTTTTTTTGCAGATGGGGGTGCCTTTTTTTTTGAAATAGAAGAGCCTCTTTTTTTGAAGTTAGGAGAGCCTTTCTTTTTAAGTTGGTTAGTTGGTTAGGGGTGATTTCTAGGGGGGTTGCATCGCAGTGATAGCGCAAATAGTCAGCGCTCAGTGCTAATGCAAATTGTCAGTGCTCAGCGGCAATGCAAATGGTCAGAGCTCAGAGGTAATGCAAATAGTCAGTGCTTAGTGGTAATGATAATTGTAAGTGCTCAGTGTTAATGCAGATGGTCAGTTCTCAGTCTTACCGCATGGAGGCCCCAAACTGGTAATCTGCCTATGGACCCATGGGAATTTAATCTGGCTCTGCAGACAGCCGAGGAGTAGGAAACCCAATTTAATTGACACTAAGTGCATTTATATTCTGATTGCTATTCAGTTGTGTATGATGTTGTATATTGTGTGCTGTGTAAGCCTCGGTTCACACTGTTGTGATCTCTGAGCAGTGTGAGTTCAGCCATATACTTGTGTGGCTGAACTCACCTTAGATTCGGAAGAAAAAAGGCATATGTGCCTTCTTTTTTCCTGCAGTGGAATCCTATTGCATGGATCTTCTCACCCATGCTATCAGATTCCTGTGCGAGTTCACAGATCGCAGTGTGGTTCACACAGGGTAGTGTGAACTAGAAAGGTGGTGGAGGGACCACCTCTGTAATCATGCTTGTTCCCGTACCACACCAGTGTGAGCCTGAGGTAAAAGCAGAGTTCTACCATATGGGCACTGGTGAGGCTGAAATGATGTGGACTAGCAAGGCTGCATTGATGGACACTGATTAGACTGCATTGATGGGTAGTGCAGTCTATATGTCTCTGTGTGGGAAAAGTTATTGCTAGAATATTATTTTTGGAGCGCTGTATATATATATAGGTATTTTACTAATAGCAATTTGGAATCCCTAGGAAACAATGATATCAAGAAAGAGAAAAATTGACTCGGAGTGTAGAATATTCAAAGAACAGTGGACTTATGATTACTTTTTCATGCAGTACAAGGAAAGAGCTGTGTGTTTGATATGCCAGAATATAGTGTCTATCTAACTCAACAAAAGATAAATATGATTGTTTGGTTGGAGAAGCAAGAAAAGGTAAAATATTAAAATTGAAATATACATTGAAAACACAGCAAAATACTTTCGTGAAGCAGAAACAGCTAAATACTTCATCATTGTGAGCAAGTTTTCAAGTTGCCAAGCTGATAGCATCCACTGGCAGACCATTTGTGGAGGGAGAATTTGTTAAAGAATGCCTTCTTTCTGTTGCCAAAGAGATGTGTCCAGAGAAGGCTGATTTATTTAGTACAGTGAGTCTTTCAGGACCCTCAATTACACAAAGGATTAAAGAAATGGGAGACAATTTGCATCAGGATTTGCAAAACTCCGTAAAAAAACTTTCCTATTTTTCCTTTACATCAACGAAAGTAATGATGTTTGTGATTCTGCACAACTTCTAATTTTTATTCGAGGGATGAATGACTATTTCAAAGTCACAGAAGAGCTTGCTGCATTGCGAAGCATCAAAGGAACAATCGCAGGAGAGGATATCGATATTTTAAAAAAGGTTTAAAAAGGTTTGCCAAACTGTGAATAGTTTGGAGCTGGACTATGCAAAACTAGCCAGTGTGACAACTTATGGTGCTCCTAGCATGGTGGGGTCTAAGAAAGGAGTAATTGCTGGCATTAACCAAGAGATGGACAAACATAACCATTCTCATCCAATAGCAATACACTGCTTCACTACAAGCGCTGTGTAGTAAATCACTGAAGTGGGACTCTGTTAAGAAAACTGTGGTATCTTGTGTTAATTTCATTAGAGGTAATGCACTAAACCACAGACAATTTCAGGAATTTCTGTCTGAGCTAAATGTTGCCTTTGAAGCTGTTCCATGCCACACAGAATTTCATTGGCTGAGTTGAGGGAGAGTTTTGAAACATTTCTATGACTTACTTCCACAGATGACAGCTTTTCTGCTTTCAAAAAACAAAGAAGTACCACAGCTCAATGATGCAGAATGGAAATGGCACCTTGCCTTTCTGACAGATGTAACAGAGCTACTCAACAGTTTCAATGTGCAACTTTAAAGAAAGGGGAAGCTCATCTGTGATATGCAATCACATGTGAAAGCATTTGAAGTAAAATTAGGCCTCCTCATCAAACAAATGAAGTAGGAAAATTTCTGCCATCTCCCCACAACTCAAAATCTGTTAGTGGAAAATCCATTGGCTGCATTCCCAAATAAAACATGTGGATTCACTGGAAAAGTTGCAAAAGGAGTTCCAATTGAGATTTAAAGAGCTTCATCTCCATGAACAGGACATACAGCTTTTCTATAACCCATTTTCTATTGACATTGAAAATGTGGATATAATTTACCAAATGGAATTGGCTGAACTGCAGAATTGTGACTCTCTGAAAGATGCATTCAAGTCAAGCAGCCTTCCTAATTTCTATGCATCTCTCCCCTCTGAGACATACCCTAATCTCAGGAACCATGCACTCAAAATGGCAACCATCTTTGGCAGCATTCATGTCTGTAAACAGACTTTTTCCAGAATGAAACATCTGAAATCTCCAACCAGATCTAGACTAACTGATGCACACTTGCATCACTTGTTGCAACTAGTAGTGACAAATGTGGAATCTGACATTGACCATCTCATTAGCCAAAAGCAGGCCCATAGTTCCCATTGAAGTACTGGTAAGTTTGTCGATTTAACTTTGCTTGTTCTTCATTTTAAATATTGTATTTGTTCCCATTTTGTTTTTTTACTTCAAAATAAGATATGTGCAGTGTTCATAGGAATTTGTTTATAGTTGTTTGTTTGTTTTTTTAACTATAGTCTGACCCTGCAACGGTCTGAGGGACAGTGAACTGGCCCTCTGTTTAAAAAGTTTGAGGACCCCTATACCAGATGGTATCCACTAGTGATCTCTCATCACTGAACTGCTGAATTAGTATAAAAAATGGCTACACAAAGATTTTGTTCCTGCTAAAGATATAAAGTTTAATTTTTTTAAGTAATTGTTATAAGCCTTTTCATTCCTTGGGGCTAAAGGCTACTAGGCCAATAATTTTAATATCTCTATATTGAAATGTAGGATGAGTGACAGCATGGGAAATAAAGATAGTCATGGCTTTTTAAAAAATGGAATAACATGCCAAGTTTTGATAAAGATATTAAAAAAAAAAAAAAGAAAGAGGAAGAAGAAGATAGGGCCTTTGGGAAATGATTGAGTCAGGAGGACTCTGACGTTACAAATAGGATTAGTGTCCATTCAAAAGAGGCCCAGGAACTGTCTTGCCTCTTCTATCATGTGAGGACCCAGCGAGGAGCTTCCATCTATAAACCAGAGAGGGGAGCTCACCAGACATGGAATCTGCTGGCACCTTGATTGTTGACCTCTCAGACTCAAAAACTGAAAGAAATACATTTCTGTTGTTTGTAAGCTACCAGTTTATGATAATTTGCTATAACAGCTCAAAGGGACTAAGACACAGGCTTCAAAACCCAGAAAATATTGGATTCTGCAATCACACTTCTAGATATTCACCCAAAGGAAAAAAAGTCATTTTGTCATAAAAATACAATGACACGCAAATGTATATAGCAACACAATTTACAGTTATCAAGACATGGAAACAACCCAAGTGTCCCTCTGTACTTGAGTCGATTAATAACTTGTAGTATATGTTTACCATGGAATATTATTTGGCCATAAAAAAAGATGGAATCTAATTTTTTTGTAACAACATTGGTGGAATTGATTGCAGCCTTGATTGCAGCCCCTGAAACACTCTGAAACAAGAACCCAGATAAGCTATGCATTACCTGTAAACCTGAAGCCCAAAATGATGTTTCAAGGTACTAATTTTTGATACAATTCTTTGCAACAATGGATAACTGAGGCATTTCTCTTCTCTCTCAGCATACAATAATGTAAGAAGTCATCCTGTGTCTTGTTCAAGTTCTGAGATATGGATTAACTCTGACTCATTATTTTATGGGTAAAAGTTGAACATGAAATCCTCCTAGGCCAAATCATATCTTGAATTATATTTTATGTTATGTAATTTAAAATATTGTTATGGCTGAACTGAACCTTTGAAAGACTATCGTAATACTGATCCTATACCATTGCTTCAGAAATTTCCTTTTTACATGTTTCTGCAAATTGTCAACATTTTACAGTAATTTAAAAAACAGAAATTTTTAAAACTGTGTTTTATGCATGTTTCATGTTCTCTCAGTTTCATGTGTTTATAAAAACTATATTTATTTAATATAGAATATATGAAAAGTTAATATTAATATTACTAAATAAGTGAGAAAAAAGAGCACACTACAACATAAATAAACTTACATCCTTTCAATAGGACTGTAATACTTATTTTAGGTGGAAGGCTACTGTAAACATAGGCTCAGTAGCATGATAATTCAATAACTGCTAAGAATATATGAAAAGATTAAAGGTAACTAATAAAGTACAAATACTATGACTATATTTTACTTGTTTTATGTAACTTTTTATATAGGCAAATATAAGAAAGATTTATTATTTTGTAAAACTTTTAACATAGATATGACAGTAAAGGAGAATTAATTTTGAAGGATTTAGATTCATTTTTAACACATCATTAAATAAGCTGGCAAAAATATATGGTGACATCTGTACTGATGGTACAAAAGCAAAAATAAGAACATTGAAGAATTAGTTCCAGGATGCAAATTAGAAATCATTGTATATTTTTTGGAAAAATAGTATGTCATAAGAAGGCACAGAAATTTTCAAAACTGTGTTTTGTAATCAATATGAAAAGTTACACAGATTTTTAAATATCCAAAGCTATGGCCTTATAAAAAGAAACTTATTGATTACTTTAAATGTATACTGTGATTTATAGATTTTTGCCAAAGCCACTGGCTAACTTAATTGGTGTGCACAATATAAGGACACAAGTATTGTCCTTTTAAATGATTAAGAGATTGGTTGTCAAATATTTATTAACTATAACATTAGAGAACAGATTGCGAGTCATATTTTTCTTAATTAAATTAATAAAATTAACATGAAATTATTTAACATCAATGCTAAACACATTGGTGTGGTTTTTCTTTAAAATGTGAGTGATAGAATTAGACCTGAAAATTAAAGTCAGACCTTGAAAAGTAATGGATTTATATATTTTTGAGGATATAGCATAGAGAAAACCAAGATTTATATAGTATTTCTAGGTACCAGTGTTATAGAATTGTGTAACTGCTTGTGCAGTAATGAACACATTCAAGAGTACACAATCATATATATATGCAAAATTTAGGAAACAGAAAAATAAAATAGGCAGCTGTACATTCTCACCAACTCACCCTTCTGACTCCCTTATTTAATGTTTACCGTTTCATTACTTTTTTTGGAACTACTAACACACATGTTTGTATTCATGAAAACAGTATTTTTTTTTTCATTTATTTTCTTCTGAATATTATAAAAATAGTTTGACATTTTGGTATTTTTCTTCTAAATTTTACATTTCTGGGATTCATATTATTGATGAAAGTAGTTTTTTCTGAAAAGTAGTTGATGAAAGTAGTTTTGTTATATTTCATCATGTGTAAGTATCAGAAATCTTCATTTTCTTATTAATGCATGCTCAGGATGTTTCCAGTTTTTATATATAAATAATGTTGTTATGGACAGCCTTCTGCTTGTCAATATACATGAATATTTCCTTACATTCTGTCACTAAGATTGAAACTACCAGGTTATACAGACACATGTTCAATTTTATGAGACAAGTTTAACTTATTTCCCAAGGTGGTTGAAGCAATCCTACTTCCATTAGCCATGCTTGAGGTTTTTATTTTTTCACATCTGTACCTACACTTTGGCTGTGGCCTATCTAGTGGTTGTAAAATGACATCTCATTATAGTTTAATTTCCATTTTCATGATTACTAATGAAGTATAAAATGTCTTCTTAGAAAATATATCACATTTCCTCTTCTGTGAAATGCTTGTGTCTATTGACAATTCTGTTAATTTTTTGGCATATCTTTTGAATACCATTTTTAAAATATACATTTTAAGGAATTATGAAATTAAATAATTTTCATCGAACAATAAAATACTTATTCAGTTAATGGTATGATGCTTCCTTAAAGCCTAATTATTGCAAATTGAGAAATGCTATAGCTTTGAATCAAATAGTTTCTTCAAAATTATTTTTCCTTTAAACTTATGTATGAATAGGTTTATTTGAATATTGTGGTGAGATTTGAAGGCAGGCTTAGCACCTAATATTTCTCTCCTACATTTTTTTTGAGAAAGAGTATTTTAGGAAAAATATTTTAAATTCTGTGCAGCAAAAACAGAACGTAAAATCAAAGAAAATATATTGAAAAGTATAAAGTTAGAGTAAATTATAAGTTTTGCTATTGTTAATTTACTCCTAAAAATTATCATTCCGACTACTATCTGTGGATAATTGTTCCTTAGAATCAAATGCACAATATTGATTGATGTGTTGCCAGCAGAAAGATTACTATTAGGAAAAATCTACAAACTCTGAGTCAGTTCTTAAATACTGGCAGTCCATAATCCACAGTGATAGAAGTGTCTCATCCTAGCGGCAGTATTACTTGGTTACCTCGACAAAAATTATACCCTGGAGTCAGTATCTGTTTCAGGGGCTTAATGCAAACAGTCGAGTATAATTCTACATAAAGTATCAAATTAAGGTAATTTTAAGATTCTTACTATTGAGAAACATTATTGTAATGAATACTGTTTATAATTCCTATCACAAAGTTTCCTGGGAAAAAGTGTAGAAAGTAATACATATTGCAGGAATGTATGTACAGGTTTTTTTTTTTTTTTAAATATGTAATTGGCAGCCCCAGACACACTTTAAGTTGGTGATTTAGTCTCTAGAATAACCCCAAATAATAACCGAGGTGGTGACTTACAATATTCAACATCAGTCATCCACACCTCATGTACATTGTGTATTTTCCAGAATTTTAATTGTAATTCTGGGAATCTGGCCCTGAAGACACAACTATACAAGATGATTGTGATTCACAGTACAGACCTCCTCTCCTACTAGGTCTATTCGTGAAGTACAATATATTTATAAAAAATGTCAAATGGTGCTGGGAGAACTGGATATTCACATGTAAAAGACTGAAACTGGACCTACACCTTTCTTCACTCACAAAAATTAATTCAACATGGATAAAAGACCTAGATTTAAGGCATGAAATGATAAAAATCCTCAAAAAAAGAGTAGAAAAAACACTCGAAAATATTGACCCAGGGAAAGACTTTATGAAGAAGACTTCCGTGGCAATTGCAACAACAAAAATAAACAAATGGGATTTAATTAAACTGAAAAGCTTCTATATAGCTAAGGAGACAAAAACCAAAGCAAATAGACAACCTACACAATGGGAAAAGATATTTGCATATTTTGAATCAGACAAAAGCTTGATAACAAGGATCTATAGAGAAATCAAATTAATCCACATGAAAAAAGCCAATAATCCCATATATCAATGGGCAAGAGACATGAATACAACCTTCTCTAAATAAGACAGATGAATAACTAACAAACATATTGAAAAAATACTGTCATCCCTAATTATTAGAGAAATGAAAATCATCTAACCCCAGTGGGAATGACCCACATCACAAAAATCTCAAAACTGCAGATGCTGGTGTGAATGTGGAGAGAATGGACTGTTTTTACACTGTTAGTGGAACTCCAAACTAATATAACCTTTTTAGAAGGAAGAATGGAGAACCCTCAAAGAACTCAAGCTAGACCTCCCATTTGATCCTGCAATCCCATTACTGGACATCTACCTAGAAGGAAAAAAATCCTTCTACCATAAATACACTTGCACTAGACTGTTTATCGCAGCTCAATTTACAATCTCCAAAATATGGAAACAGCCTAAATGCCCACCAACCCAGGAATGGATTAACAAGCTGTGGTATATGTATACCATGGAATACTATTCAGCCATTAAAAATGATGGAGACTTTACATCTTTTGTATTAACCTGGATAGAAGTGGAACACGTTATCTTAGTAAAGTATCACAAGAATGGAGAAGCAAGAATCCTATGTACTCAATTCTGATATAAGGACAATTAATGACCTGATACACAGTGGGGGGTGAAGGAAGGGAAGATCAGAGAGAGGGAAGGAGGGACATAGGTGGGGGTAGGGGAGAGCAGAGAGAGAGAAGTAGGGAGAGGGGTGGGGTGTCACGGAGTGTGACACACCTTTTGACACACAATTATAAGAGGAATGTCACCTAACAAATGCAATCAATGTAACCTGTTTCTTTGAACCCTCAATGAATCCTCAACAATAAAACATTAAAAAATGTCAGTTTTACTCTGAAAACTGTCTCATAATTCCTTATAGCTATTTAATGTGAAGTTAAGAGTTTTACATTTGAGACAGCTTTATATAGGGGCTGTGATGACAGAAAAAGTATTAAGTTTTTTCAATGCAGAAAACCTTACTTGAAAAACAATTTTGCACCCATGAATCACAGGAACATTACCCTGTGGGTGGTTTTATGTCATCGAAATAAAGAAATTTGAAACTTGGAGATATGAATAGATCACAAGATGTTGTCAGTTTTCTCGGGAAGTTGTCCTTTTTTAGATTCTTTTTTTCCATTGATCTGATAACATAAACTTCTTATATTATTTCTCTGATAACAGTTTATTTCAGATGTCTCTTAATGTTCTTATAGTAAAAATTTTTATCAGGTGTGATGTTAATTGTGTTAATAAAACACACTCAGTGGTAAATAATATTTATTGTAAGCTTTAATTTTAATTAAATAAGCTCATCTTTACACTTAGATATTCATATTTACACTCCAAGATGCTCAGAGGTCATTTTTAAGGGAAGTTATTATACTGTTCACATAATTTTTAGTGCTACAAAAGGTTTAGATTAAATATGAACTATTAATAATTTAGTTATAGTTAAAAACTATTCAGCTGTACTGTGCTGAATAAGGGATTAAAAAAGCTGATGATGACTTTCATTATCTATCAAACTGAGAATATAAAATAAAGAATATCAGTGAGTAAAACTATGTGTTCTTGGAAATTTAAATCCAAATTGAGAAATTTTAAAGTAAAAGGGGTTAACCCTGGAAAGGGATTGCTAATGGTTCAAGGATTTCTTTGGGGGATGTAATGAAATATTAAAACAAAAAACAAAAAACAAACTGATTATGGTGATGGTTGCACAGTTCTTCAATTGTACTAAAAACCCATAAAATTTTATACTTTAGAAGAACAAATTGGGTGGAATTTAAATTTCTTTTCTCTCTTTCTACACACATACAGTCAGAGATTGGCAAAAAATATATACCATTTGAAGGCAAAAAAATCGCCCTAAATTTGTAATACTCAATGTGCACTGATAACAGACGACGAATACAAGCCAGGTGGAGCACCTCCGATAATTGCAGAAGTCAAACAAGACTTGAGGATTAGAACTTTAGTGTAAATATTTTCCTTTCTTAAAATGTGTATAATTTTTGGCACTCTGTGTGTATGTGTGTGGATTTGCTCTATTTTAATCGACTCACTATTGGAAAATAAAACAGTAGAGACAACAGTGGTAACAATAACTTTAAAAAAAAATTCCACTTTCCTGTGACATACTGCTTTCTTTCTCAGTATCGCACAATTCTAGAAAAAGAAAATACTGCCGGGCAGGCTAATAGTACCTATGGAAAAAAATAAAAATTTGTGAGAAGAAAGGGAGTGGTTTGAAAATACTAGGAGACATGTAAGTAAATACGTGCCTTTTGCCTTCAAATGATAAATAAATTCTAGAAAATAATGATTTAACTGCATTGCTAAAAATCACTTTCCTATAAAAACACTCTTGATATTTGTATAACTAAGTATTTAAATCTCAAGTTCTAAGTGAATTCTCCAAAGACGTATGACTTTTACAAATAAGAATATAGAATAAATAGAATAAAAATTATTTCTATGACTAATCTTCAACAATTAAAATAAAATTATTTTTTTCTGAAAGAGTTAGTATGGTAAATTATAGAATAAAATAGAATCACATACTTTAAAATGATCTTATAAAACCTCCCTTACACATGCATAATTATAAAATGATTTGACATACTATGCAATCTCTAATGTTTATATTCAAAAGAGTATATTTTATCAAATTGAATGTATTATATTTAGAGTTGTAGATTATATCATGAAGGCCTTATTTATAAGATCTAAAATATATATGTTTGAATATATAACATAAAAACATTTAATCAATTTGCCTGAAAATCATAAAATATAACATATCTTCAATTTTTAAATGAACAATTTCTATTATAATGTGTAGTTACAAAGGGAATTATAAGTATAGATAAAAATGTATATTTAAATTTTGTATAAAAACATACTTTGAGACAAAAAATTAAATTTGTCTGAGTCTTCTATATTAATACATTGCTAATTTTTTCCATTGTTAATGGGCCTACTCATGCTTAATGAATCAGCTATGCTCATGCAGTTCTGTAAACACTGATCACATCAATCTGTGAAGTATATTTTTTCACTCTGTATCTATCACGCAAATTTCTGCCTAGTAATGAATCAGTCTTCTTCAGAGTCATGTGCTCTTTGCTGAATGGGGGCCTGGTGAATTCACAGTCACGGAGTGTGAGGAAACCAGGAAAACTGTTTAATGTTTTGCTGAAGCTCAGCTTCAAAGATTGTGCCATTAGATAGCTGCATGCATGACTGGTGGTGAAGGGCTAGTAACAGCTGTAAAAATAAGGAAGGCACATGGTCCCTAAGAAGTAAAATTTCCTAACTAAGGGGGTTAAAATATCTAAGTCATCCAAACATACCATGTCAAAGTGCAACAGACTGTTCTGCTGGCCACAGGTACTAACAGAAATACTCGTATTATAAGATCACTCTCCTTTCTTTTAAGTGATGTGCCTACTACATTCAGTCTATCTGTTCTTTTATTTTATTTCTCATATCTGTTTGCACATTTTCTGAAGAGTCCAGCTCTTCTAAGACCTACTCTTCTGTCATTGTTAAGTAACATATATTTTTATTATTATTATTAGTTGTTATTATTATTATTATTTTTTTAGAGACAGAGTCTTACTTTATTGCTCTCGGTAATGCCATGGCATTTCATAGCTCACAGCAACCTCCAACTCCTGGACTTAAGCGATTCTCTTGCCTCAGCCTACAGAGTATCTGGGACTTCAAGTGCCCACCACAACATCTGGCTATTTTTTGTTTACAGTTTGTCCATGGCGAGGTTCGAAGCTGCCACCCTTGGTATATGGGGCGGGTGTCCTACTCACTGAGACACAGATGCCACCCAGTAACATATATTTTTAGTAGACTATTTATAAGTTAGCTTATTCAATTAAGATTTCCACTTTTTCTCTACTTTCTAAGATGCATTATCATAACTGTGATTCATTTGCCACATCTTTTTAGTTTACTTGTAAAAAGGTAAGTTTTTGTGACACCACAAATATCTGCCCTTCACTACAAGGGGGTGACAAGTCATGAAAGGTCACCCACAGTAAATGACCAGTTTAGGCAGTGGATGAAATTGTCTATCTAGCATATAGACAGAATCTTGGAAAACAATTCTTAGGTTAGGACAACCTAAGAGTTGCATAAGCAATTCTCTAGCATTGCCCCTACAAAATATTGTCATTAAGAAATTAATTATTTAGGAAGGTTTGGAGACAAATCAACTATGATTAAATATACATAATTGTATCACAAGTGATCAAGATATGCAAAATGAATGAGAATACTTTTAAAAATTAACTATTTTTAAACTGTGAAGTTATTAATTAATGAGTAAAATAAAAGAAAATTAATTGGAATAAGATTATATAACCATAATTAAAACTCTACTTTCTCAACCTAAATGTCAATTAAATAAAATTAGTCAATACACATGTATGTGGACTAAGAAAAATAATTAGAAAAAGAATGCTGTAAAAATTTTAATATGTCACAATTATGATGTAGTATTTAGTCAGTCATAAGAACAAATGACAGCTGGGTTCATTTTCAACCTTCTCGTGTACGCTTAAATATTTGCTCTAAGTAAGTCTGCCCTCTTCTTCTTTCTGTTTGTTTCTCTCTCTCTGCTCATCACCCTTCCTGTCTCTCAAATTTTTTGATGGCCTATGTCACAATTTTACTATATACTTTTTGCTTTCTTGTTGTCTCTTTCAATGGCGTTTAGTATTTGTTATATTAATCTCACTGGCAGTGGTAGAAATGGTAAATTTTTGAATGAAATTAAGCTGTTTTGCTACTACAAGAGTTAAATATTTGACCTACTTTCTATTCTCTGAAGCTATATTCAGACACCAAAAGTGCTTAAAGAATAATTTAGGAAACTGAAAATATGATGTTTAGATACTGAAAGGTACATGCCTCTTTGTAGGAACAAGCTATCACGCTGCATTTCCATAATACGATCATGGGAATACACTCAACAGCCACCACTCCCTGTGACTCACCTAGAGGATATGGCATTGACTATGATGATTTGGAATCTTCTATTGGTTCCCCAGAATCTGAGTTGGATAATATGTCAACGTTTGACACATCTGAGACAACAGAAACCATCAGAACATCTTTACAGCACTTTCTGAGATGGCTATGGTTCACAGCTAATTAACATTCTCTTATTTCTGGGTATGGGAAAACAAGAAAAACTGCTAGAATTAACATGTATGGAGCTAAGTCTGCAGATATGATTTTGCCAGGACAATTCTATCAGACATTGGATGACCACGGGGATGGACGTAATCTCTACTGGCATTACCATGGCCACCTTATAATCAGAGATGTGTTGAGGGAAGTGTACAGAAGATCCAGGGTTTCTCTTAATTGGACTTCAATTCTTTATCTGTCTTCCTCTGATTTATTAAAGTATATGGGCTAAAATAAGAACAAATTACAACTGACTAATGAAAAATGATGTTTATTTAATTTGGATATCTTATCACTGTAAAACATATTGTGAAGTTAGACATATTCTAAATGAAACTATTTTTCTACATAATCACCCATTCCTCTCTGGATTTTAGCCACGGAATTTATAGCAATTGACAGATTCAAATAGTAATGTAGTGGGGCTATGTTATTTTTATTTTGCTCTTGGGTATGCTAACTTCTTATGAGGAATTTGAAATTATACCTTTTGTTTATAGAGAGTCACCAATTGATACTTTAAAATGAACATAAACTTCCCATTTTGGAAGAAAATAACTACATGCTTTATTGAAGTCAAGAATCACACTCTTTCTTTCCCACAAATTTATATTGGTACATAAACATTAATTGGTACATTGATATATTTCAAAGTCAGATTGTCTTTTAATTATTGGTATTAAAATAATTATTTTTTAAAGAGAAATGTCAATTTTAAAGATCTCCAAACACAAAATCCACTAGCTGAGTTAAAGAGAAATTCCTCACCAAGTTGGTGATTCATATAGCTCATGACAAAATATGGCATTTATTTTTAGAGGCAGTAGACATATTTTCATGATTAAGGTTAATGACAGCTCATTGCTATTCAAATCTCCTTGAGTGAAAATTTCAGAAGTAAGGTACGGATGGGAAACAACTACCAATATTTTTTTAGAATATCACAATAAAAAATGCAAACTGCAGTGTGCTGGTCTTATAGGAATTTTGCTTTGCATCAAAAGAACTAAAGGCTTTAGTTTTTACCATGGTGTAAACAAATTGGACTTCAGAGGAAAATTTTTTTTTAAATGTCTGAACAAATAAAAAATCATGAGGTGAAGGAAAGCAGCTGGAAATTACTTTATTTTCAGTATTAAAAAAAAAAATACTGAACCTCAGGAAAATGTCTTAGGAAATAATTCATGATGATGCAATTCTAATGGATAAGAACCATAGAGTATAGTAATTGCCAAAAACAACCGCCCTTTATATTTCAGGCAAAATGAAAAGACTTGCATGAAAAAGGTATTGGACCTGGAACGGCCTATGTGCTGGTATATAACAAAGGATTATGACATGGAAATTTACTCAGGCTTAAATTTTCTTTCCATATTCTATACAAGGTTCAAAATAAAAATCATGTAATCAAAAAGTTAAACGTAGATACAACTCAATATACAACTTATTTAGTCTTCAATAAATTGCTTTGGGTCAAAACAATCGTACAAGCAAACTTAACACTAGTCTCAGAAAAATAAATGTCCCAATTCCATTGTCTTTTTCTCTTATTTTATACATGGAGATTGTAAATATGGCAAAAGGAGAAGATACAGCTCCTATACTCCTATAAAACTTAACGAGTTGGAGTAAGGGAGGTATTTGGGCCTACATTTCATGTAGCTAAAAAGTTCAGATCTGGATGAGAATCAGATGACCTGATTTTCAGGTCTGTGAGGTCCTAGATTCTAGGTGTCTATGTCTGATGTTTTTCTGCTTTAAAAATGTTAATTATATTTGTTGTTGTTTAACACAGCTGAACTTACCAGGACCTCTAACATGACACCTCTACCTTTCTGCCTCAGTACTTTGAATTACTCCCTATTCTTAAGGCACACCGAATTCCTTGTGCATTGCAAATAGAATATGCTATGTTTTAACTTCTTTAATTTTCCCGTTTTCAAACTTCTAAGTAACTTATGTTACCAAAACGAGAAGCGCATATTGAAACCTCACCTTAAATGTCGATTCCCCATTTCATGAAATTTAGACAGACATTGTTCATCCCAATTTATACATACTTAAAGCCCATTATTCTCCTCTATTCGCTATGTTTAAAATACTTGCAATTTTGTTTCCCCTGTCTTCCCTGTTTTAAAAAGCTCTATGAGGTCAGGAGAAAATTGTTGTTGCTGTTGTATACCTTCCATCACACTACACAATACTGTATTTAATTGCTTTTAATTGGAATCATGGGGTAGAGTTAGCTAATCTTAGAGATTCACACACTGTCCTTTAAAAATGAACAACTTGGTCTGTCATGAAGGCTAAAGCACAGCTACAGCCTCAATCTCCTAGACTCAAGAGATCCTCCTGCTTTAGCCTCGTTAGTAGTTGGAATTACAGACATGAGCTGCCACACCAGGCTATTTTATTATTTTATTTTATTTTGTATTTATTGTAGACATGGGGGATCTCACTAGGTTGGAAGGCTGGTTTTGAACTCCCAGCCTCATGAGATGCTTTCTGCTTCAGACTCCCAAAGTTTTGGGATTACAGAGATGAGACACCACACCCAGTCGCATAAGTTCTTTACTGTCCAGTTCCAACACATGTCTGTTTCTCTACCTAGGTTTACATTTAATTCTCAGTTTCATTGGGAAATTCACTTCAGTTTCCTGAATTCATCTCAGTACCTTTATCCCCTTAGCTATAGTATCTCTATGGTGGGTAACAGCTTGGACAGTAGAAGAGATAGAATGTAGTTTTCAAAGTTATACATTTCCATGATTTAATCATGAAATATGTATGCCACACAAAAAGTAATAAATGATATTAACATGTTAAGGTATGCTACAAAAACTTATTTACCTCATGGTATAATTGCCTTTGTTCAGGCATCTATTTTGGAATTTTAAAATTTATTTGCCAAGTAAACTTAATGTGTAATGAGTGAACCTAGTTATAGTTTGCTCAAATTCCATTCATCAAAGAACATATATTAAATTACTAGAATACTTCTGAAATTTTGGAAACTGTGTAAGATTGAGTGATAGACATATAAAGCAAAACAACAGTGGCTTGATCAAGAGAAATCTAATCCTCACTCACATAAAATAAGTTTTGAGGATGAAGTTTTCAGCTTCATGAAAACTCTAGACTCTTTGTGGACCCATATATTTTGCTTCCCCTTCATTTTTGAAATGGGTTTTCACCTCATGGTTCAAAACAGCTAATCCAGTTCCAATCATCACAATTATCACAACCAATTCTAGCTAGCAAGAAAAAGGGAAGAACACAGGGGAAAAAAAATGGTACGCGCCAGCCATCTATTAAAATTTTTCAAATTGTCATTTCACATATAGCCCATAGGCCAAAAGTTATTCACATGACCACATCCAGGATCAAGAGAGATTAAGCTATTACCTTTACTCTGGACAGTTGAATGGAAAATAGTTAGCAAAAGGCTGGGGGAGGCATTAAGAGAAGAGTGATGGTAGACTTTGTATTGCAGCTAATTTGAAAGTTGAAATTCATAGCAAAAGTCTGAAAAATTAAGAAACAAAATTGATACCATATTTCATCTAATAGGGAACACTGAAATTTACTAGTAACACAATATATCTTAATTTAAGTAACACTTAAAAAAAATTAAGTGCATTTGTGTATATCAAACTATTTATACTAAATAGTTTGACAAAAAGAAAGTGGAATGACACTGAACAATATAAAAAACACTAATGGCAAATATTCAGCACAGCCATTACTTAGTAACACTCAGAGGGAAATGGTTGCTAGAAAAGCGTCATAACTAAATGTACATTAGTGAAATAGAAGAGAATATAAGAACTGAAAAATATTATTTCCATATGGTGAATTTAAACTTTATTTTATTTTTGTTATTAGCTTTTGAATTTATCCTTTTCTATTGATATCTATGCCAGGTTAGTACAGAGTTATACAGAATTTAGACAAAAAAATAAGTGAAAGAAACATGCTTAATGTATATTCTTATAGTAATATTTTCATTACTTCTAGTTACTTTTCCTGAAGATATTTATAACATCTATATTTTATGTTAATATTTACATTATTCAGAATGTAAATTTCATGAAAACAGACACATTGCTTTGTTCATTGCTATACACTGAGTACCTAGAAGAGAGAGAAGTGCTTGCTAAATATTTGTTGAAAGAGTGAATACATAGAAATATTTTTTAAAATATTTAATTCCATACAAACAAATAGATTTGTAATATCAATGCAATGTCAGTGTATTCCACATTCTCCCTGATACCTCTTATCTGCTCATAGCTTTAATCTTGTGTTTTATTCTTAAGTAACCCTCTGCAAATATCTTGGTTGTGAGATACCCATTGTTCTAAAATTATTTCAAAGAAGAAATGTTACATTAATATTTATGGGCACCTTTTACAAGGCAAGCGAATATTTGCTTATAATTTTTTTCTACTATCTGTATTTCCACAAATGCACTAAAATTTCATTTTACTTAATTGTTTTCTCTTTCATTTAACCATTAAAATTGTCTTTACATGAAAAATATAAGATCAAAAATTCCTGAATTTTGAGTTTTAACAAGAAAATTACATTGGTTTTGTAATTCTGATCAATCACAGTTTCAATTCTTCAGATAGCCAATGCAAAAAAAAGTGTCAACATAAAAAAAATTAAGTGCATTTGTGTATATCAAGTATAAAATATAAGGCAAAAGTTCTAAAAACTTATAAACAAAATGAAATATATATGAAATTTAAAAAAAAAACCAGAAACCATACAGCATACTCACAATTTTGAAATAAAATTTGATTTTATTTTATGTTTTTGGAAAACATGATTATATTTCACTTTAAGTATTTATTTGATTAAATTAATTAAATTTTCAGGAAAGTGCACATATAATAGGAGGTCTGTATATTAAACTGCATAGCTTTCAATCCATCATTGCAAATTTCCCTCAGACAAATCCTGATTCCACTGATGCAATTTGGAGGATAATTCATAATTTTTTTTGTTCATTTTGTTGTTTTTGTGTAAAACTTTTAGTTTTCACAGCAAATCTAATAATTATTTAGGTTAGTTAAGAATAAGTATATACCTCTTGTCTGTGAGCCAGGTACCGTTCAAGGTAACTTCAGTATATCCATCCATATAATTTCACCACAACCAAATAAAATACTTTATGACTCCCAATACAAGTGGGATAATGAGGCACAGAGATGTAATGGATACATATCTGTAAGAGATACTTGTTTGGAAAGCCACATGGTCTAGATTCAGAATTCATGTTCCAGTTCCTAGAACGTTCCTTAATAGGAGGTTACTATTGCTTGATAGTTAATTTAGTCTTCATCTTAATTTGTATTACTCATGTGGCTAATATATATAGTATTTTATATATATATATATGACTCATATAATAAATATATACTTTTAAGTGTTTATATTTATGTTTTATACATAGTACTTGGGGTTTTGAATGCAACATCACTTCAATTTTTCCAACAATCTTCATATACAATTTTATTGAAAATCAAATAAAAGTGAAGTTATTATTTTCCTCAATATCATTTCAGTATGAAGTTGTTGAGTAAGAATATGAGTTAAGGTTGGCACCAAAGATGGTGCTATTTATTTTCTTCTTTCTACCCTTTTGCAGTCTTACTTAATTACATAGCTGTTGCCATGATCTTAACCTTTGAATTCCCCCAAACATATCTTGAAACCTAATCACCAATGTGGTGGTGTTAAGAGGTAAGGTCTTTGGAGGTAATTAGAGTGTCAGGGTAAGGCCCTCATGATTGAGATTAGTGTCTTTATAAAGAGGACTGAAAGAGAACACCGAGCTTTCTATTATGTGCGTACACAGCAAGAAGTTACCATCTATGAACCATAAAGTAAGCCCTTACCCGACATCAAATCTAATGATACCTGAATTTCTTAATCTACAGAACTATGAGAGGAAAAAATTGTTATAAATAAGCTACCCTGTTATAGTATTTCTATAATATCCTATTCCAAATGCATGAAGATAACTATTAAATTTATAATCTCCCCTCCCCCAAATTTTCTAAGGAGTATCACTTCTCCATGAAAGCTAAATGATCAAACAGGTACATCCATCATATGAAGTGGCTGAAGAATTTACCCAGAAGGGCTAATCCTCTGGTTATCAGGAAGCTTTTGTTTCTGTCTTTCTCTTCATCTCTCTTTTAAGAGGTTAACTTCACAACACTCTTTCATAAACTATATTGTCATCTGTTTATATTTTCTTACCATGTGTGATCATTAAAGGATCTGTGATCAGTTATCCTGCCCTCTAGGGAATCATACAAGCTAAATATTTTTGAGAGACACTGTGTCTATAAACCTGGAAAAAAAAGTTAAGTGCATTAAACAGGCCTAGCATGATAGTATTATATATATACATTTATGTGTGTGTGTAAAATTTTACTATTAAAGATATTTTGCATATGCAGCAACGTATGTCGTATATGATTTATAATAATTTGTGATTTTTTTTTTTTTTTTGGTGAGACAAAGTCTCACTCTGTCTCCCTGGGTAGAGTGGCATGGCATCATCCAAGCTCACAGCAACCTCAAACTCTTGGGTTTAATAATCCTCTTTCTCACCCTTCAGAGTGGCTGGGGTTACAGGTGCCCACTGCAAGGCCTGGCGAGTTTTTCTATTTTTAGTGTCTCATTCTTCTTTAGGCTGGTATTGAACTTCTGAGTTCAGGTGATCCACCTGCCTCAGCCTCCCAGAGGGCTAGGAATATAGCCGTGAACCATGTGCTAGCCTAATTTGTGAATATGTTAATATCTTTCTATTTGTCCATCACCTCCATGCCAACAACTATCATTTCTTAATTGTCATATCTGTATCCTCTAAATGCGAAAATTTACCTTTCTCATCTTAGCCCATTCCTATTATATTTGCTAATTTTTAGAAGTGTTTTAGGATAAAACCTGATCATTTCACATATTAACAATATTAGTATTTATTAACTTCAGTCTTAACCATAAAAATACTTTTCCTCTTATTTTTACAACTATACTTAAACATCATTTGTTGAAACCACCTTGGACAGGAGTATAGCTGAAGAAATTCAAAAAATTAAAGATTGATAACATTATATACTTTTCCTTGGAGACTTATGATGAAAATGAAGAACTGCCAACTTTGCTATTTTATTATATTCTGAAATATATATTCCAGAATATTTCTCCTGATGGAAGAGGAGTAGCTGAATATAGTAGATATTTTGTATCCTTATACTGAAAACAAAAACCATATTGCAATAAAAATATGTTTGGTTATTCTTGTTGGAACTTAAAAACTAAGTTCCTCTGCCTTTATAGATAAACTACTTTCTATACGGCATGCGGTTTCTGATAAAGGTCACAATAAAAATCATATGGTGGCCAATTTGTTTCTTCTTTTATACAACCGATTAACAAGGTAAGAAATTCGCATATTCAATATGCTTTGTAGGTCTTTTTTTATGGTCTTAATTCTATCCAGTATTGCAGTGTTTCTAGGCCAAACATTTTTGTAAGCTTGGCTTAACTAAACTTACATGCTCTTACATTCTGTTGCTTAACATCAACAGAATTTTAACTAGGAACATGTCATAAAAATGTGGCCTTTCTAAAATTGGACTCCAAAATCACAAAATCATAAAGAAAAGTCAATATATTTAATTATATCAAAAGTATTATTTTTGTTTAACAGAGAACAGCATAAACAAATTTCACAGATAAGTGACCAATTGAGAAATGATATTTTACTGTTTATGACCACTAAATATTAATATAACATTTTAATAAATCTAAATGAAACATTTATTGGGCTATTTCTGTGCATCAGACATGGAGCTTTGTACTTGAAAGAGGAATCCAAATAAGACATTTTTTATTTTCTTAATATTTGCTTTTTTCTACTAAGAGAAATTTCTTACAGTATACATACAAATACTTTAATATTTTTTAAAGGCAAGGTCTTGCTCTCCTACAATTGACTGTAAGGTGGAAATGGCGACTTATATCAAACCAACAGAATACGGTAGAAGCAGCGGCATCTTCCCCCTGAGATGAGGTCAGAAAGGGCTTGCAGTTTCCCCTGTGCCTTCTTTTTTGTATCTCTCATTCTGGGAAATGCCACCTGCCACTTTGCAAGGACAAAGAAGCAGTCTTATGGAGCAGTGCACATAGACAGTAGCCAAAGAACTTTTTCTTTTTTTTTTTTTTTTTTTTATTGTGGAGAAGGGGCAGGGAAAGAAGGTGGGGGAAGAGGTGAGTGACAGGGTCGGGACAGTGGCATGGTACCACATTGGGTGTATCTAGGTAGAGGCAGTTTCAGGCCGGGCCTTGCTGAGTCGTTGCTACACGGAAGTAGCTCGATGGATCTGCTTCTAGTCAGGCTCAGGAAGTTGCACTAGGCCTCAGGCACATGGAAGGGCCCAACAATTCCCTCTTGTTTTTTGTATGGCGGAAAAACATAGCCCCTGTCTTAGGTTGCCTGCTCTTGCAGTTTCAGTCTTACCCGTCATGGGGATACAAACATCAATGGTTTGGTCCCTGTCTTAGGTTGACTGA
>CAUYPK010090040.1:0-24727 GCA_963574355.1 Loris lydekkerianus
TTCTTAGTAAAGTATCTCAGGAATAGAAAAAAGTATCCAATGTACTCAGTACTACTGTGAAACCAATTTATAATCACTCACACTTGCATATGAAAAATGAAACACAACTTTAGCCTAGGATGAAGGAGGGAAGGGGAGGGAGAGGGATGGTGACGGGATGGGAGGGGTACTTGGGGTTAGAAGGGGGACCACAACTATGGAGCACATTGCCAGTACATGTTGGTTCTATCATGTGTAGAACATAAATGTCCTAATGCTATAATTGGGTAAATTAGGTTAAAACTATGCTGATTAAGCACTCCATGTATGATGGATGATGTAAGCACTCCAACTTGTACAAATAATCAACACACTGTAATTGGCATAAAGGTATTTATGATCTATGTACAAAAGATTTAATAAAAAAAAAAAAGGAAAATAAATAAATAAATAAATAAATTCGGGCAGCTCCTGTGGCTCAAGGAGTAGGGTGCCGGCCCCATATACTAGGGGTGGTGGGCTCAAACCTGGGTCTGGCCAAAAACTGCAGGAAAAAAAAATCCTAAAAAAATAAATAAATTGCACTTCATCAAAATGAAAATTTTTGTGCTTCAAAGTACACAGTGAAGGGAGTAAAAATGTAACCACATAATAGGAAAATTATTTTCAAATTATATTCCCAATGAGCAATTAGTAACTAGAATATCTAAAGAACTTCTATGAATGAAAAAACACAATCCAATTCTAAAACAGGCAAAGGACTTGAATATACATTTCTAAAGACTATGGACAAATGGTCAACCAGATCATAAAAAAATGGTTAGAGGCAGTAATCACTGCATTAGAAATACAAATCAAAACCATAATGGAATACCACTTCACACCTAACGGGATGGGCATAATTTTAAAAATGAAACAGCAAGTGTTGGTCAGAGTATGGAGAAAGTAGAACTCTTGTACATTGCTTGTGGAAATGAAAAATTCACACACCTTCTGTGTAAATCAGACTCGTTCCTTAAAACGTTTAACAGAGTATTATGTGATCCAGCAACAGACACTGAAATAGATATTTGTATACCAAAGTTCATAACAGAATTTTTCACAATAGCTAAAAGGTGAAAACAAGCTAAATGTCCATCAGCAGATAAATGGATAAAATTTTGTCTATATATACAATGGAGGATTGCCCTGGAAAGATGTTATTTTGATACATACTGCAGTAAGGATGAACCTTGAAAATGTTATACTAAGCAAAATAAGCCAGACATTAAAGGTCAGACACTGTGTGACTGCCACTTGCATTTAGAGTAGGCAAATTTATATAGACAGAATGTGGAACCGAAGTTACCAGAGGATGGGGAGAGGGAGCAATGGGGAGTTATTGTTTCTTGGGGGCAGAAGTTCTGTCTGGAATGATAACAAATTTCTGAAAATGGGTAGTAGTGAGGGTTGCCTAACATTGTTGATGTACTTAATGTAACTGAATTGTACATAGATGATTAAAACAAATACACACACACACACACACACACAGAGAGAGAGAGAGAGAGAGAGAGAGAGAGAGAGAGAGAGAGAGAGAGAGAGAGACAGACAATATGAGGGATAAAAGAGAGAGCCAGGACTCAATGGTTCTCACTTCAGGAAGGTGGTGGTCAATGAGTCCTGCATTCCAAATTATAAGAACCACCATCACAGATTCTTAGGTTGATTCACCCTTTGACCCAGTGTCCGTGGCCTTGCCCCTCCACATGCCGTGCTCCTAGAGACACTTCATTTCTGTAACACCCCACTCTCCACTTCCAATTATCCTACATTTCTGGCCCCTCGCCCATCATTCTCACTCCCTACGCAGGCCAACACCATCCTTTGGAGGGCCAGGACATCAGAGCCAGGCTTCAAAGGTAAGGTTTAAAGGTCTGCACACAATGGAGCTGTCTCTTCTATCTCCCCTCATCTGCCTGAGGCTGATGATTAACCCAGCACTTATAAAAAGAAAGAGTCATCCCCGAGATGGGGACAACACCTCCTGCAGCCATGGCCAGCACGCTAAGCCCCAGCACCATGGCTGGGACCCCAGAGCCCCCTGCGCTGTCAGAGCGTATCCAAAACCCTACGGACATCTCTGTCATTGTTGTGTATTTCGTGGTGGTGATGGCTGTTGGGCTGTGGGTATGTGGGAAACCAGTGGGCTTTCAGGGTGGGCACAGGTGGGAGGGAAAGGTGTGGTGTAACAAAGCTGAGACAAGACTGAGAGTTTTTGCAAATGTCCTTGTCTTTTTTTCTTTCCAGAATTGCTTTTGTGTGTGTGTGTGTGTGTGGCATAAATAATGCTTACACTGATAATTTATTCTCCAGGGAGCCCCCATCCCCAGCACTGAGCTCCTCAGACTTATTCTGTTTGGCATCTCCAGCACCTGTTATACAGAACAGATGTGCTATTTTTTTATGATTTCATTTCTCCTGCCTTCCTTTGTTGCTAGCTCACTTTCTAACTTAGTGATTTGGATGCTTAATTCATTAACATTTATTCTTTCTTCTCAGTAATGAGTTCGAGGCCGCAAATTTTCTTCCAAGCACAGCTGAAGTGTTACCTCGTGTTGTTTTCATAAATACAAATCAACAGAGAAGTTGGGACAGAAGTTGAGGAATAGGATTTCAGAAAATTATCCCAGTTCTGGGTTTTTGTAACACTATGACTTAGAAGTACTTTAAAATTTGAAGCTATATAAATTTTTAGGAACAAGTTTCTCTGTGTAGGAGTGCTGAAAAAGCCACCACCATAAGCTCTGGCCAGATCATGTAGGCTCTGTCGGGTGACTCTCCCGTCTTCCCTTCTGCTCAGGCGATGCTGAGGACCAACCGGGGCTCTGTGGGAGGCTTCTTTCTGGCTGGCCGAGATATAGCCTGGTGGCCGGTAAGTAGACCACAGCGTCCTGTGCATAAAATTCCTGGATGTGTGTTTAAGAGCAAATATCAAAAACATTTGGGTTGTGGTCATTTTTGATGTACATTGGTTGCCAACTTGTTGGTGTTTCTTTTTCCTAAATCCCTGACCTCATGGCTCTGCCCTATTATTCCTGGAAATACAATGTGTTACCAGTTATGACAGAAGATGGAGTCTGGCATTTAAGCATTCCCAGTTCAGCCCTACCTCATATTCTTTTTATTCTAATCTTCATCAAGAAATCTCTGCTTTGGTTGCTAACTAGCCCTGCGCATTGCTCCTATTGCCCAGTTCTGAACTCAGACTGCCATTCTGGTTTGGATTCCTGCACCCCCCTGCTCCCATCTTTCAATGACTGTCTTAAACCCTTCCTTATCTGGGAAGACCCCTCACTCCAGCCCTGCCCTGTGTGTCTAGACTTTTTCTTGTACGCAGTTTGTGGAAGTGAGTGGTGTCCCTGTGAGGGTGCTAGTGGTGATGTCTCTCTGACCCTTGCACTGTGGGTTCAGATGTGTGGCCTCAGGAGTGGTGTTCCATTGCAGCAGAGGCTGCCTCTGCCTCTTTGAATGTGGAGACTGTCAGCCCTGGCTTGGATAGATAGTGGGTGCTCAGTAAATGCTTCCTTCACTGGTTTGTGGACCCATTTTCTAAATGGTATGAAGAGAAGTGGAGATTGGGGACTGTCCTGGCTGTCGTGATTTAAGCAGACCAGTTGCATGCATGGAATGGACTATTTGGATCATTCAATCAGACATTTCCTTTTGAGGAGTGTTTTGGAAAACATGTAAAGCTGAAGCAATCCCAAAGCCACAAACAAGTTCAATCTCATCCCTTTGCCCCAAATATCTGAATAGAAAGAGTGAATTCACAGAGGGCTGAAAGCACAGGAGCAGAAGAACCACAGCTGGTCCCACACCCCAGTGCTGTTCTGCTAGGACTGGAGTTCATCTGTGTCCGCTCAAGAGATCGCTTTAACCCTCAAGCCTTAAGAACAGCAGACAATGTGCTGAAAAAGAGATGAATGAGAAGAGGGTGGCAGGAAGAACAGAGAACGACTCCCTCCTAATCAGCTTTGGGGTCCTCCAGGCTGATTAAATGGGCAGGAACTGGTGGGATGGGAGGTCTGGCTGTTCTTGGATCTTGAGCCAGGGACAGGCTTGAATCAAAGCATTTAGGTAGATAGACCAATGTTCCCTAAGGCAGGACTCAAGGAGCTTTTCTGTAAAGACAACATTGCAATTATTTTAGGGATCCTGGGCCACATAGGCTATTGCAACCACACAACTCTGCCACTGTAGAACAAAAGCAGCCACAGTCATTATGTAAACCCAGTGAGCGTGGTTGTGTTAAAATAAAACTATTTATGGGCACTGAAATTTGAATCATATAATTTCACATTTTCACAATTTCATATCTCAAAAAGTATTTTTATGTATATATTTTAAATCTTTTTTTAATACTTCAAAAATGTAAATAGCATTCTCAGCTTATGGGACAAAGCACAAAAGCTGGTGACAGGCTGAATTAAGCCCATGAGTTTATTGACTCCCATTTTGAGGAGTAGGGATCGAAACATTGCAACTCAATCCATTTTCAAGAAGTCTGATTTGTGTCATTGGACTCTAATCCTAATATCTTCTCTTGCGTTCCAGATGGGAGCCTCTCTCTTTGCTAGTAACATCGGCAGCACCCACTTTGTGGGGTTAGCTGGGACAGGAGCATCTTCGGGGATAGCCACTGCAACATTTGAATGGCATGTAAGTGACAGCATTGGCTTTTTCTTTAAATCAATCCCATGTCTGGTGTCTCAGCATTCTTCAGGTTGCTATACCAAAATACATATACCACAGACTGGGTATTTGATTTTAATTAATTACTTAATTTGTTTGTTTAGTTTTGTTTTTGAGACAGAGTCTCACTAAATTGCCCTTGGTAGAGTGCTGTGGCATCACAGCTCACAGCAGCCACTAACACTTGGGCTTAAGCAATTCTCTTGCCTCAGCCTCCCAAGTAGCCGGTACTACAGGTGCCCTCCACAATGCCTGGCTGTTTTTTGTTGCAATTGTCATTGTTTTTTAGCTGGCTGGGGCCAGGTTTGAACCCACCAGCCACAGTGTATGTGGCTGGCACCATAACCACTGTGCTACGGGAGCTGAGCCAGACTGGGTAATTTCTAAAGAACAGAGATTTTTTTTTCTTTCAGTTTTGGAGGATGGGATGTCAAAGGTCAAGGGATGTGCATCTGGTGAGGGCCTTCTTGGTGTGTTTAAGGGGGAAAGGAGGAAGGTGGCTAGAGCATGAGAGACAGAGGGAGGGTGGGAGAGAGACAGAGACAGAGGAGAGAGACAGTTGGAGGAAGAAGAGGGAGAGACTGGAGAGAGATATAGAGACAAGAGAGAGGAGAGAGAGCTAGAAAGAGAGACAGAGGAGAGAGAGGGGGAGAAGAGAGGATAGAGACAGAGAGAGGGAGGAGAGAGGAGAGACACAGAGAGGAGAAAGAGAAGAGAGGGTCAAACTTATCCTTTTCTCGGGAACTCACTCCTTGGAAAGCTCATTCCCTTGATATAATCATCTTTTGAAAGTTTTTACACCAGTCATCACTGTCGGATTGAGGATTAAGTTCCCACACATCCAGGTATTTTAATCAAACCTATATCCCTTGGTTTTTTTCTTGGAGTGCTTATGTGATGCCAGGCCTCTTCAGTCTGACTGACCTTCAGCCCTCTGTGGCCCTTTCTGCCTGGGCCTTTGCAGTCTTGTCGTTACTCACCTCTAAGCATTTTTTTCTCAAGCAGATATTCTCCCCAGGAACTTCATTTCTACATGATTCAATCTCTGCTTTCATTTTATCTTCTTAATCATCTCCTCACTTTTATACCTCCTCCTTGAGCTATTACACTGTGTGTTCAGCACTGAATTAGATGCAAGAAATTTTAAAATGTTAAAGCAATGGTTCCTTCTTTGGGGGAACTTCTATTTCAGGGGGAGAGACAGTCATGCATTCACCACAGTACAGAGAACACAGGAGGGAAGCATGCACCGTAGACTGAGGGGCTCACAGAGGGACATACACCCTAGGCCGTGGGTGAGCTTGACATGTGTCCAAGAGCCTCCTGGCATGATACCAGAGAGGAGGAGACGTTGTCTATAGAGGCCTGGTCAAGGTGATGATAGCGGAGGAAGGAGCAAATGATTTTGGAGACAGTAGGTAGATTTTACAAGAGTTTATGATTGACATCCTAAATGTTCTATTATCATTTCAACAGAAGTGTGTTCTCTTAATTATACATTTTTTTTTTTTTTAAATGGGGCCATTCCATGTATCTGCTCATACCACCCAACACCTAGCACAGAGCTGGGCATGGGGTGGACATATCATCCTCTTTTTTTGAGTTGCCTCTTTTTTTTTTTTTCTGTTCTTTTCTCTTACTCATTCTAGCACAATGAGTTCCTTGGACATCTGTGTGCATAGTGGTAATACAAAGAGGCTTGTGTGGATTGGATCATAGTGAATGTTTGCACAAACCATCCCTCGATTGGCTCTACAAATGACCTTCAATCCTTACAAATGCCTGTGCCCCTTCCTTGTTGAAGATTATGCCCCCTTTTATTTCAGTAGTATCAGGGACTCCAGAATGGACCCAGAATTTAGATGTGCCCTATGTTCCATAGTGCCATGCTCACAGCATGAAGCCAGCCTCCAGGGGCATGGACAGAATGACCTATGGCCAACACGGGTGTGATGACCAGGCTGCTGAGAATGTGTCTTCTTTCCTTTTAGCCTGCACTGTGAGGTTGCATTTTCTTAATATCTGTGAGGCTTGGATTCTGCCTCCATAGATAAGAATGATTCTGTTAATCTAGAGAAATGTTAATTTCTCTACTAGGTGTATATCCAAAAGACCAAAAATCACTTTACAACAAAGATATTTGCACCACATTGTTTATTGAAGCTCAATTCATAATTGCCAAGTCATGGAAGAAGGCCAAATGCCCACTGAACCATGAATGGATTAAAATATGGAGACTTTACCTCTTTCATGTATACATGAATGGAGCTGGAACATATTCTTCTTAGTAAAGTATCTCAAGAATGGAAGAAAAAGTATCTGATGTACTAAGTACTATTATGAAACCAATTTATAATCACCCACAATTTCATATGAAAGATAAAACACAACTATAGCCTAGGAGGAAGGAGGGAAGAGGAGGGGGAGGAAAAGGAAGGGGGAAGATTGGATGGACGGAGGGTAATCGGAGGGACCACATCTATGGTGCATATTGCAGGGGTACATGTCAAATCTATTAAGTGTAGAGTATAAATGTCTTAACACAATAATTAAGTAAGGGAGGTAAAGGCTATGTTAATCAGTTTGATGTAAGCATTTCAAATTATATATAAGGTCAGCACATTCTATCCATGAATGCATTAATGTATGCATGATTTATATATTTATGACTTAATAAAAAATAATAAAAGAAATTATACAACAACAACAACAAAAAGATAAGAATGATTGTGCTTACCTTATTGGTCTCACCTGCTTGGTGTAAGAACCTCCTATATGATTTACAAGGTTTGACAATTAAGTTAATGAACTCATCCTAGATAAAAGTGCTACATACCTCATTGCAGAATATCATTACGGTTACCAGATGGCCAAGGGGAGTACTTCCAATGTGACTATAGTGACATTCAGCAATGAGGTATGTAGCATTTTTTCTAGGATGAGTTCATGAACTTAACTGTTCAACTTCATATGGGAAGAGTCTTTGCAGACATTTCCTATTAATGCTGGATTATGTTGTGATCATTATCATGTATGGTGAGACTTGGGGAGGCCCTGGGAATATTCTTCTGTCTCCAAATTTCTTTCCCATTTCTTTGTCAGTCTATTTATAATAACTAGCCTTCAAGAAAAAGTTCTTTTGATAAAGATTCTATGATATTCTTATGGTCCAGCTGGGCTCAGATCTCTTATCTTCTGCCCATTTTCCATCCACCAGGCATCTTTTGTGATGTCTTAATGCCAGAAAATGGTCACATCTGAATCACAGAAAAGGAAGAAATGAACCCACTGTTGTCTGGGGGTGATCATTGTTTGAGCGGGGCAGGATCTAAAAAAAATATATTTTTTTCCTGGCTTCAGAGGTCATACAATGACAAGGTCCACACAGTAACCCACTTTATCATTACCTTCTGTTTTTGTTGCAGTCGTCGGTGATGTTGCTGGTTCTAGGGTGGGTATTTATCCCCATCTACCTCAAGGCAGGGGTGAGTATCCACAGGTGTTGAAGGTGAATCTGTGTGGCCTTCATTTATTTGCTTATTCTTTCTGTTCGATCATGAAACCAGATGTGCTGCCCTGTATCTCTGAGCCTAGGTCCCACGTTTATTCCATCTGTTACTATTGTTTAAAGGGTGCTGTATTCCTGGGGTGAGAGAGATCAGGGGAAATCCTTCTGGATAATACCCTGCAGACCTCCATATATTCATCCTCTTTTCACCCCAGGTTCCTTCCACTTCCATACTTGAACAAGCTCTGTTGAAAATTGTTGTACCTTAAATACAAAAACTCCCGCCATAGAAGTATGGCTGTGTTTGTATGTGTGGATTGCCATCTTTCAGGGGTCCTTTCCAGTTTCTTGTAGGCCAGGAATTCTCTTTCATTTTTTTATAGCATATAAATATTTAACTTCCTTTTATATGGAGAGAGTCAATCATGAGCTGTGAAGAAACCAGAAAGCTGTGCCTTTCATAATATGCATCACAAAGTCAATCTTATACCTCAGTAATGGTAACCACAGGTTTTGCTTTTCTATTTTTTTTTTCTTTTGGAGACAGAGTCTCACTGTGTTGCCCCAGGCTAGAGTGCCATGGTGTCATAGCTCACAGTAACCTCAAACTCCTAGGTTCAAGTGATCCTCCTGACTCAGCCTCCCAAGTACCTGGGACTACAGGCACCTGCTGGATGCACAGATGATTTTTCTATTTTTACTAGAGGCACTTTTGTTCAGGCTTGTCTTGAACTCCTGAGCTCAAGTGATCCTTCTGCCTTGGTCTGTCGGAGTGTGAGGATTACAGGTGTGTGCCACCATGCGGGGCCACCACAGTTTTTTCTCCTTTAAGATTTAATGTGATTCTCTTCTTTTCAGTAAAGATAGTCAAATAAACATATACCCAATTGTATATTTGAAATTCAGTTGTCAATTTATTGTAAACTGTGGTTAATTATTTACAAGTAATATTTACTGTTTCAGTGGACTGAAACATTATTGGTGAACGTAATAAAGATTATCTGTTGAGGGTCTACTAGGTACTTGATGGTGTACGTACTTTATCTGTTCCTTTGTGTTAACCTCCCATTTTATAGATGAGAAAATGGAGATTCAGAGACATTGTCATTTGCTAAAGGTGGAACTGGGACAAGGTCGTCGATGACTCTTATGTCTATATATTCATTCCAGCATTGTCACCCTCCCAAGGGACCATGCCTACCTCACCTCCCCATTCCCCAGGTGTCAGGCACAGCACATAACTGCTCACAGGTATTTGGTGAATGTTTAATAATCTGAATATGTGGGGCTCTGAAGGCGAATTTCTGTTGATTTCTGTCTCTGCAGGTGATGACCATGCCAGGGTATCTCAAGAAGAGGTTTGGTGGGAATCGTCTCCAGGTCTACTTTTCCATCCTCTCCCTCTTCCTCTGTGTGATTTTGTCTATCACAGTGAGTTCAAAAGGCTTTCTGATGGGGGCAGAGTGCTGAGATCAGAGATCTTGGTGTGTAGACTGGCAATAGTCCTAAAGGGGTCGAGCCCATATGGAAGTTTTAAGCTCCTGGAGGTCTCTCTATCAAGTTTTAATGGAGGGATAAAGGAGGTTCAGAAACCCTGTGTTCCCAGAGGAGTAGACTTTCAAGTCATAAGAGGCTGCAGAGTGAATGTGCACCCTCCTTCATCAAGGCTATGAAAACTTGGATGTATAGAAAGAACTAATGTCTCTTCCAAGTAACATAGCTGCTTAGTAGTAAAGAAAGCCACTTCTTTGGTCTCTTACCCTTTCCACTGCATGATAACTTTCATATTATCAGAGCTAGTCTAGGTTTATATTTTTGCTTTTCAGTTTGATTCTCTGTCATGTTAAGCACAAAAAAATGCATTTTGTATTATTATATTGATTTTATTATTTTAAATTTTTATTAAATTTACCTTCTTTTATCTAAGACCATCCCTGTAAAACAAATGTCACAAATAAGTGTTAAAAGAACTTAAAAGTCACATTTTTTTGGAGATAGTCACTGAGGGAAGAAGAAAGGAATTTGAAGACTCAGCAGCACACATGTAGAAAACAAAGGCAGAGTAAGTTGTTTGCTCCCATGTATCAGTGACTGATGAAATAATTTCAGGGTTATGGTCCAGACACATGTCTCAACGTCCATGAAGAAGAAAATATACCTTTACTATTGCTTTTCTCTTGAGCTGAGTTGTTGAAAGTGATCCAGCTGCTTAGATTAGACGGCATGAGCCTTCCTAACGCAACATGAGCATTTCCCAGCACTTACTGTGTACAGTTGAGCTCTGTGTTAAGATAAGAAAGATTCCTGAGCAACAGGAGCTCACCACAGGGGTAAGGAGATAATTCTACACATGAAATAATTAGCCTCGTGTGATAATCCACAAAAATATGTAAAAATCTGTGCTGGACTGGAGCGTATGGACAATTACAGGAGAAGCCCTGTGCACACCCAGGAAAGGGCATGGTCCTTTCTGGATGGAACTGGAGGTTGTCCTCACAAAGGAGACACCTGAACAGTCCCCAGGATGAGGAGGTTAGGGGAGGCAGAGGGAAGCAGAGGAGCCCACAGGTGTCAGGGCTTTGTGCCCACATGTTCCTCAGGTGGGCTGGGCTTGCTCATCTCCCAGCTCTCCTCCGGCTCTGACACCCACAGCTTTATGGCTCCAAAGAGCATGAACAGATATGGAGACAGAATGACAGGTGCCAAAGGAGCCCCTGAAGGTTGCAGCTTTCTGCAGTAGGGGGTTCCTGGTGGTGAACTAGGGCTGGGAAGTCGGTGAGCTGGGCGGGTGGGGTGCAGGGAGGCCAGCAGGGTGACCTGCAGCATCTGTGGTTGGCTGGAAAGATTCTCCAGCGGGAGGACATTCTCACATTGCAAGGTTTCATTTTACATGATATTAACAATGATTAATCTTAGACATGACCTTACACAGTACCTTGTGTAATTCCATACTCTGATAACAGATTCTGTCCTGGTTACTTATTATACAGACCAACGTGATGAGTCAGGACAGGACAGTTCTCATAGTTCTCCGCTGCCAGGTTTGAAAAAGATCATGTTTCTCTCTGGCTTTTCACCCCCAATATATATATATATATATATATATATATATATATATATATATATATATTCGTATATACATACATACACATGTATATGATTTTAGATATATATTATAAAAAGATTTTATTATAGTGCTTGTGGCTCAAAGGGGTATGGTGCTGGCCCCGTATGCCAGAGGCGGTGGGTTCAAACCCAGCCCTGGCCAAAAACTGAAAAAAAAAAAAAAAAAGATTTTATTATATATACATATAGTAATATACATATATGTATGTAAATCTTTTTACAAAATATATATATAAAATCAGTTGCTGGCATGGAAGACAGAGTGTAAAACAGTCATTCCAAAAGGTAATAGTAGGCTCTGCACCTGTAGCTCAAGCGGCTAAGGCACCAGCCACATACATCAGAGCTGGCCAGTTTGAATCCAACCCTGGCCCGCCAAACAGCAATGACAACTACAACCAAAAAATAGCCTTGTGTTGGGGCAGGTGCCTGTAGTCTCAGCTACTTGGGAGGCTGAGGCAAGAGAATTGCTTAACCCCAGGAGTTGGAGGTTGCTGTGAGCTGTGATGCCACGACACTCTACCCAGGGTGACAGCTTGAGGCTCTGTCTCAAACAAACAAACAAACAACAACAAAGGTAATACTAAATAGTTATGGAAGAAGGGGCCTTGAGAATTTAAACTTAAGAAAACACTGGAAAAGTGTGAAGGGCAGAAAATGTGAGTGTAAGGGGAAGAAAATGTGTTTTAGTAAATTTAATGAATGTTCAACACCTACCCGTAGCAAAATTTCCCAGTGCAACAAGTATTTGTAAGTTATTAGGAAACTGTCAAATCTAAACAAACATTATAGAAGACATACTTTAATGTTACAAATTTAAAGAATGTACAAAAGCCTTTAACTAATGCTCACTCTTTACTGAACATATGAGAATGTATACAGAAGAGTATAGCATTTAGCTGTAGAGCAAGCCTTTCTAATCATAAGAAGGTTCATACTGGAGAGAAATCCTACAGGTGTAAAGAGTGTGGCAAACCCTTCAAACAGTACTCACACCTCAATGAACATAAGGTAGTGCATATTGAGAAACCCTACAAGTGTGCAGAATGTGGCAAAGTCTTTAAATATTGCTCAGGCCTTTCTTATCATAAAAGAATTCATGCTGAAGGGAAAGTTTACAACTGTGAAGAATGTGGCAAAGCCTTCAATCAAAGATTAAGTCTTTCTAATCATAAGAGAATTCATACTAGAGAAAAACTTTACAAATGTGAAGAATATGGCAAAGCTTTTAATGAACATTCAGCCATTACAAACCATTAGAGAGTTAATATTGGATAGAGACCCTCAAATGGGATGAATGTGTGATTTACTTACATCTTAGGATACATAAAAAAGTTCAGACTGGAGAGAAATTCTATAAATGTGGAGAATGTGACAGTGTCTTTAAGTATAGGTCAGACTTTTCTGGAAATAAAGTGATACATACTAGAGAAAAACTCTATAACTGTGAATAATGTGACAAAGACTTTAAGCAGTGCTCTCAGCCCACTGAACACAAGACAGTGAATACTGGAGAGAAACTCTACAAATGTAAAGAATGTCACAAAGCCTTTTCTTGGTGCTCTTATCTCATTGTACAGGAGAGAATTTTCATACATGAGAAAAACCTTACAAATGCAGTAAATGTGGAAGGGCCTTTAGTAATTAATTGCACATATATTACTTGATATTAGAGAGTAATATAGAACTCTCACTTTATGCCATAACTGCCAGCAAATCCACATAAGTACATGCTCCATTAAATTAAATGTCATTAAACCTTTATCAAATGTTTATACCTAACTATATTTCAGCTGCTAGGTCATGAAGGTGTTTATGGCTTATGCTTCCAAAAGTGACTTCAAAAAACCTGCAGCTCATCAAAAGTACAAGATTAACTCAATATTTTTGTGTGATTCAAAGAAAATCAAGATAACTTCAATAGAGTTTTAAGTATTTATTTGTAGTTGTGTACAAGAAAAATGCTATACAAAACTTCCTCCTAGACAACTGCACCTCACACACACTGGTGGGGTTATATTTAGTTGTTAACTTACATAGAATGATTCTCACATTGTACAAATCATTATGTTCAGATGTATTTAGCAATTTTTTTTTGTTGTTATTCTTTGTATTTTTCCTCTCTTGGCATTTAAACTGCACCCTCTTTTGAAATAAAGTTTAAGTTTATAAGTTTAAGTCACAAAAAAAAAGAATTCTGAGGCTTTATGAAAAGCATCCTTGTAGGGACATGTAAGTGGAGTCTTCAGAGATAAGTAGGAATCTACCAGGAAAAGAAATACTGCGAGGAGGGGGAATAGTGAACATTGCAGCAAAGAAACCAGTGGCCTGAAATACATATTTTCCTCATCCTGACTGTTCCCTTTTTAGTCAAACATATATTCAGGAGCCATATTCATCAAGCTGGCCTTGGGATTGGACCTTTACCTGGCAATCTTCATCCTCCTGGCTATTACTGCTATTTACACCATCACTGGTGAGTTTCTTGCATATTTTGCTCAATCACACTGCCTTCTGCTAATCCCACCCACACTTGCAATTAGCAACCTCTGTGTTAGCCTTGTCACTGTCGAGGTAAGGTCACCATTTCATTACCACCATGAGAGTCTGGTACAGCCACAGAGGCACAGCTAGAGCAAGTAAAACAGAATCCTCCTTATCAGATATGAGTACCCCGATGAAGGAAAATGATATGGCAGATGGGATGGGGAATTGGTGATTTAGTTCAGCTCTGTGTTTGGTGCCCAGATTGGTATTTAGAATTCAGCATATCATCCACATGGAAGGCTATCTGAAATGGCAGCTCAGATGTGAAACTGGCAAATGCAAGGTAAAGTTCACATGAACGCAGGATGCCAGGGAGTAGCCTAGGGCTGTGAATGGGACAGTCGGAGGAGGAGAACTGGAGCAGTGGGATGGTGGTGCGGAGAAGGTGTGTGGAAATGGTCCAGACAGGCTCTCATGAACCAGGTATCAGTGCAGTGTCTCATGTACACGCTAACTTACGAAAATTAAACTACACCAGCTGAGTCAGAAAAAAAAAAATAAAGAAAAATAGCTGCTAACAACAATCAAGACAGTTTTGGAGCCATTTTCATACATTGAACCAACAGTTTATGTGGTAATAACAATCTGGAATATGCACAGTCCTGTAGACTCTAGGCACATTCAGGGGAGTCGAGGCAATGGGAAACTTTTAAAGACAGAAAGATTCCACATAAATTGTTTAGAAAAAAGATCATTGATTGCAGGCGTTTATTGTTGGCAATGGCACTTGGTCAATGGTGGTAATGGATGTAGCTAGAAGAGGGTCTTCATAGAAGCGGCTTAGCTTGAAAGTTCCGGGTGGGACAACTCTTTTAATAGTTCCTGTTACAGTCATAGGTGCATGAGAGACCCATATTCATGGCCTCCTGGATCCATTTTCTTAGAGTCTGACATAAGTCACTCTATTTTTGTACAGTCAATTTTCCCAGAGCATATGTTCCACAATAAATAAAAGATAATAATATGAATTTCCTACTTGGACGATCAGCCTTGTTACCTCATGACACTCTCATAAAAGAACTATCATGTTGGCTAGAGTCTGGTGAGTTTAGAATTGAAAGAGAAGGGTTTTTGCACAACTAACAATGATACACACCAATACTGAGCAGCTAAGCACAATGATTTTTCTTTTATTTCAGATTAATATAAGGATATCCACAATTGGGTTACGTTGTTTGCATTTGTTAGGTGTGCCAAATACCTCTCCATTGTACCTGATAGATGAGAGCTTACTATACTGCCTCTCCCACCCCCGTTCTTGAATTTAAATGTATTTTTCTCTCACCTGGGTATGTTGTTGCTCATCTATTAGTTTCATATTGAGTACATTGGGTGCTTGATTTTCCATTCTTGTGGTATTTTACTTAGAAGGATGTTCTCCAAATTCTTCCAGGTAAATATAAAAAAAAATTGAGGTCTCCATCTTTCTGTATGGCTGATATTATTTCATGGTATACATATACCATAGTTTATTTATTTATTTATGGGTGGATGGGCACCAGGGTTACTGCTACATCTTTGCAACTGTGAATTGAGTTGCTATGAACCTTGGAGTGTAAATGTCCTTATGGTAAAATGACTTTTTATTCTGGGGTAGATACTTAGCAATGGGATTGCAGGATAAAATTGAAAGTCTATTTTTAGCTCTTTAAGGATTCCTCATATTTCTTTCCAAAAAGACTATATTAGTCTGCAATCCCACCAACAGTGTGTAAGTGTCCCCTTCTCTACACACCCGCACCATCATCTGTAGTTTTGGAACTTTGTGTTGTGTGCTATTCTTGCTGGGGTTAGGTGATATTATAGACTGGTTTTGATTTGCATTTCTCTGATGATTAAGGGTGACAAGTACTTTTTTATGTGTTTGTTCACCACTTGTCTGTCTTCTTGGGACAAGGTTCTGTCCATGTCTCTTGCCCAATGATAAATGGTGCTATTTGGTGTTTTCTTGATAATTAGTTTGATTTCTCTGTAGATTCTGATTATAAGACCTTTATCAGATTCATAACATGCAGATATCTGTTCCCATTATGAAGGTTGTCTGTTTGAAGCTGTCATGCCCTTAGATGTGCAGAAGCTTTTTAGTTTGATTAAGTCCTATTTATTTATTATTGGAATTGCTGCAATTTCTAATAGGGTGTTCTTTATAAAATCTTTTCCCAGGCTGATATGGTCAAGTTTTTCCCACACTTTCTTCCAGAGTTTTTATCATTTTGTGTCTTAGATTTAAATATTTCTGCTGTCTGAGTCAATTTTTGTAAGTGGTGTGGGCCCAGGTTCAGTCTTTTACCTGTGGCTAATCAGTTCTGCCAGCACCATTTATTAAACAGATATTTGTTTCTCTGGTGTATGCATTTGTTTGGTTTGTTGAAGACCAGATGGTGATATATGGCTGGTTTCATCTCTAGGTTCTCTATTCTTTACCATATGTCTCCATTTTTGTGACCAAATCATGCTGTTTTGATCACCATAGACTTGTATCATAACCTGAAGTCTGGTAGTGTGATGCCTCCATATTTGTTTTTATTTCTTAGAATTCTGTTGGCTATTCAGGTTTTTTTTTCCAGTTCCATATGAAATTAAGAACTGTTTTCATCAAGTTCTTCAAAGTTATGACATTGGAATTTTAATAGGGATTGCATTAAGTCTGTAGATAGCTTTGAGTACTGTGGACATTTTAATAATGTTGATTCTTCCCAGCCACGAACATGGTATGTTTTTCCCTTTCTTGACATCTTTTGCTGTTTCTTTTCTCAGAGCTTCATAGTTCTTTCTGTAGAGATCCTTCATATGCTTTGTTTGGTATATTGCAAGGAATTTCACTTTCTTTGAAACTATACTGAATAGAACTGTATCTTTGATTTGATTCTTACCTTGACTGTAGTTGGCAAATATGAAGTCTACTGATTTGTGGAGGTTGATTTTATGTTGTGAGAAATACTGTAATTCTTGATCACTTCCATGAATCTCATGGTTGAGTCCCTGAGGGTTTTCTAAGTGTAAGGTCATATCATCAGCAAAGAGTGAAAGTTTGACCCCAATGTCACTATCTGTATACTCTTGATATCCCTCTCTTGCCTGATCACATTGGTTAGAACTTCCAGTACTACTATGCAGAATAGCAGTGGTAATAGTAGATCAAATTCAATATGATGTTGCCCTGTGAGTTTGTCATAAATGGCTTCTATCAGTTTAAGAAATGACCATTTATACCTATTTTTGCACATGTTCTTGTCAGAAAAATATGCTGAATTTGTCAAATGCTTTTTCTGTATCTTTTGAGAGTATCATATAGCCTTTATTTTTGCTTCTATTTATATGGTGAATTGTGCATATGGATTTGTGTATGTTGAACAAGCCTTGCATCCCTGGGATAAAGCCCACTTCTTCATGATGTATATTTTTTAAATATGTAGCTGTATTCTATTTGCTGAGATTTTTTTGAGTATTTTTATGTTGATATTCATTAATGATATTCGTTTTAGATTGCTTTTTTTAATCCTTTCTTGTTTTTGATATCAAGGTGATATTTGCTTTGCAGAAGGAGATGGAGAGGGTTCCTTCCTTGTCAGTGTTTTGGCATATATTCTAGAATATTGGTACCATCGTTTCTTTCAAGGTTTAGTAGAATTCTGGTATGAAACATTCTGGTACAGGGCTTTTTTTGTTGGTTACATTTTATTGTTGTGATTTCAGTGCTTGATACTGGTCTGTTCAAGAGTTTAATTCTTCTGATTAAGTATAAGGATGTTGTGTGATTACAGACGTTGGTCCATTTCCTCCCCATTTTCATATTTCTGGGCATAGAGTTTTTTGTGTTAATCAATATTGATCTTTTGTATGTCTGTGGTGTCTGTTGCTATTTCCCCTTTCTTGTTTATCATTGAGGTTATTAGAGATCTTACTGTTCTGTTTCTAGTTAATCTGGCTAAGGGTTTATCAATTTTATTAATCTTTTCAGAAAAACAACTTTTTGTTTTGCTAATCTTCCAAATGTTTCTTTGTTCTCATTTTTATTTAATTATGATCTGATTTTGGTATTTCTTTTCTTCTGCTGGGCTTTAGATTGGATTGCTCTTTTTCTTCCAGTTCCTTGAGATGGTTCATTGGCTTGTTGATTTATCCTTTGTTTTTAGATATGGGCATTTGATACAATACATTTTCCTCTTAGGATTACCTTTGCAGTATCCCACAGATTTTGATAGATGATGGCTTCATTGCCATTTTGTTTCAGAAATTTAATGATTTCTTTTTTTTTTTTTTTCTCCCTCTTGACCCAGTTATTGTTCAGTGTAAGGTTGTTTAGTTTCCATGACTTTGTGTGGGGATGAAGGTTTTTGTTGGAGCTGAATTCTACTTTTATTCAATTATTGTCTGAAATGATGAAGGGCATATTTTCTATTCTTTTAAATTTGTTGAGATTTGATTTTTGCCATAAGATATGATCAGTTTTGGAGAATGGTCCATGAGTTGACAACCAGAACTTATACCCAGTATTGCTGGGGTGGAATGTTCTGTATATGTCTGTTAAGCCAATTTGTTCTAAAGTTGTGTTTAAGTCCAAACTTTTTTTGCTTAGTTTCTGCTTGGAGCATCTGTCCAGTTCTGTCAGTAGGGTGCTGAAGTCTTCAGTTATTATGGTGTTGCAGGATATCATATTGTTCAAACCAGTTTGGGTTCATTTTATATATCTGGGAACATTTAACTTGAGTTCATATTTATTTAAGATTGAAATATCTTCTTGTTGTATTATTCCCTTGATCAGTATATAGTGACCATCTTTATCTTTCTTTACTTTTGTTGATTTACAGTGAAATGTATCTACAAATAAGATGGCCACCCCTCCTTTCTTCTGATTTTAATTTTCCTGAAATATTGTTTTTCAACTCTTCACCATCATTCTTGTTTGTCCTTGGAGGTATATGTGTTTTCTGAATATAGTATATAGTTGGCTTGTGAATTTTTACCCAGTTATCTAGCCTGTGCCTTTTCAGTGAGAGAATTTAAGCCATTTACATTTGTTGAGACAATTGATAAGTATGGTGGAATTCTGTTTGACTCATTTTGTGAAGGTCCATTGCTTATTTTTATCACTTGGGCCATTGTGGAAGCTAGGTTTTGTCCTTTAGTTTCAATCTATCTTTACTTTGCTGATTGTCAGTGTATTGAATGGGTCTGAGTACATCCTGCAAAGCTAGTTTAGTAGTGGTGAATTTCCTAAAAGTTTGCTTGTCAGTAAAAGATTTGATTTCCCCATTGAATATGAAATTTAGTTTAGCAGAGTACAGACTCCTTGGCTGAAAGTTGCTTTGTTTAAGAAGGTGAAAGACAGGTGACCACTCTCTTTTGACTTGTTAAGTTTCTGCTGAAAAGTCCTCTATTACTCTGTTTTCTCCTCAGCAGGTAAGAAGTTGCTTACACCTTGCTGCTTATAGCATTTTCTCTTTCATTTTGACTTGGACCAAGTTAATTACAATGTCTCTAGGAGGTGATTTGTTTGAACTGAGTCATCCCAGGGTTCTGAAACTATCTAGTATCTCTATTCCTCTTGCAATGCTTGGGAAATTTTCCACAATGATGTCTTGTAGTAGAGCTTCCATGTTTTTAGGACTCTCTTATTTTTCTTCAGTGATCCCTATGATTTATAAGTGTGTGCACTTTTTGTAGTCCCATATCTCTGTAAGAGATTGCTCTGCTTTTGCTCTCTTCTTTTGTGCCTCTTTGAATTATTGAATTAGTTTGAAAGTCTTGTCTTCAAGTTCTGAGATTCTTTCTTCTCCATGTTCTAAATCTATTGCTGAGACTGTCTACCATGTTTTGAAACTCTTTTAATGTGTTTTTCAATTCCTTAAGCTCTGCTATATCCTTCCTAGTTATGACTTATTTTTAGTTTCTTATTTTTTTGAGACAGTTTTTTACTTCTTTTTGAAATTATTTTTCCATATATACAATGAATTCTATTTCTGTCATTTTGACAATTTCTCTATGGCTGGTATTTTCAGCTGTGTCTCCCTTGTAATCTCTTGGGGGAGTTGATCTACTCTGTTTATTCCTGCTGCCAAGGTTCTTTGCCTGATTCCTCCCCATTTGTGTTTTAAATTAATTAATTAAAAACATTTTAAGGTAGAATGTTAAGGTATTCCTAAATTGTTGTTGAGAGATATTTTAGTTGGTTTCCCTTAGACAGCTCCCAGGAGGCAGTTGAGGCCTGGAAGGCAGAATCTGGCCTGATCACCTACAGCATCTATCTGCAACCAATAGTGCTGTTTAACTGGCTCTGAGGCTTTCTGGATATCAAGTTAGGTCGGCTGGTGATAGCACTAGCTGTCCCAAAGTGCAGAGCTCTCCTCACCCCTTTTAGGACTTTCCAGTTACAAACAGCAGCTCCTCATTCCAGTGGGTATTAGGATCATTTGGCTTCCTGATCCATTAGTCCAGTATCAACTTCATAGGCCCCAAAAGAGGCCCTGGGATATAAAGCTTGCTGCACCTCTTCTAGTGTATGCCAGAGCAAAGTAGCTACTTGTTGCACAGTTAGCCTGCTCAGCAGGGATTTGGGGCCATTTAGATAATAAAAGAAATTGGCTGATATCAGTTTCAAGGGCCCTGGGTTGTGGAATTCACCATTCCCCTTCCAGGGCCTGTGAAAGGGATAACACAGCTTGTTGTTATGCTGACCCACTCAGCAGGGTTATATGATCATTTGGAAACTAAAACTGGCAGGCTAGAATCAGATCCAGAGGCTGCATGATCTGGAACTCAACACTCCCCTTCACCACTGACTGTTTAAATGAGCCACTGCCTTTTCCTACGGCCCTTCCAGAATACAACCTCCCAAAGTTTCCTTTCCGGGGTGTGCTATGGGTGGGTTCCTGAGGACCAGCCTTGTTTTCTCTAATCTGGGTGGGGTGGAGTGGGGCTGGGGGCAGGACCTCCAGGTGATGCTCCTAGGCCAGGGGTGACTCATGGCTAGTGAGTCAACTGTCCCAGCCAAAGTGTCAGCCCTGCCAGCAACAGATTCAAAAACTGTGGAGAGAGAAATCTACAGCTTGTAGTTTGCCTCCCAAGATTCTACAGAGTGGGATCAATTGAGAGCAGGCCCACCCTTCTCCATCGAGTAGGGGCAGAAGGCTGGAGGCCGAACTTCTAGGAGGTGCCCCTAGGGTGAGGGATATGCACAGGTGGTGGTTGAACCACCCCATAAATTGGGGATATATCCCACCTAGAAGGAGATAGACTAGTTGAGCCACAGTTCCCTCCTGTGCAGGGGGAGGAGGCAGTGGGGCTCTCCCAGCTCACTGGGCAACACAGTACAGAGGCCTCCTGAGCTGCCATTACATATGGTGGTGAGGCAGGGCCCATATGCATCACTTTTCATGTCTACAAGTCATTCTTACAGGCTTCCAGTGACAGATGAACCAACCTCTGTGACACTTGCTTCCAAGGTCATTATGGCAGTTGGATAGAGTCCAAAGTCCCTTCCCATTGCTGGTGCCTGGGAGTGGGACAGCTTTTCCAGGCTGCGTGGGCTGGGTAGCATCTCCAATACCTATGCAGAGGGAAGTAGGCCCCAACAGGGAGCATTCTGTCTAGTAACCAAAGAAAAGTGGGGATGAATTGTGGCTACAACCTCTAGGGGCCAAAATTGCTCACTATTCTGTCAGACAGGAGGGGGATCCAGAAGAGGTTACACCTCAGTGCAGGAAAGTGTGTCTTTTGTCCCTTGTAGCACTGTCCCATGGGGTGAGAGTTCCTGTGGTTCACTGCTCCTGGAGAACCCCCAGTGGAAGAAGGGGTCCCTTATCCCTCTATTCAGCTCTGACTCCTCTGAGTCTGGTTTACTCTGTAACTGTCCTCTGCTTTCTCCTTTCCTCTTTCTCATCTTGTAGCTTGTCTTAGTGTGGTTACTGAATGTCTTAATTTCTTCTTCCCGTGACCAACCCTCTCCCTGCTACACCACCAATTTCAACTGCTTTAAAAGCAGTACAATTTTTTTCCTTTTGGCCAAGATTTTCTGATGAAAGCTGCCTCTAGTCAGCCATCTTATTTTTACATTTTCTATTTTTTTTTTTTTTTTTTTTTTTAGAGCAGGTATATTGTACTTAAAGGAAGTGAATTGAGAAATCATTAAGGGTGAATTTCATGATATTATAATTTTGCTTTTTCCCTACTTAATATTCAAAAACTTGCACAAAGATGGAACTACACTATTATTCATAGAAACTTTGAATCACAATGAAGCCAGGGAACTAGGAGAATAAAAGACAGCAATACTGAGGAGATGATTCCAAAAGGAGCTTGCAGTTTTTAGCCATACCAGCAAGGAGCTTTTGATATGTTTTCTGCTGAGTAATTGCCAGGGCTTGGGTGGAAGAAAACCCAGAGGTAAAGGCAAATAGTGAGTACACATGGGTAAAATGCCTCAAGTTAGTTTTTTTTTTTCTTTTTCTCAACAGGGGGCTTGGCCTCAGTGATTTACACAGACACCTTCCAAGCCGTCATTATGTTGATTGGATCTTTCATTCTCATGGGTTTTGGTAAGTGAAGACAGGTTGTGCAGTACCAATGGTCAGATATCCTGGGACTTGTTCCTGCTCAGTCTGTCTGCTCTTTAGTGCATTCTCCTGGGTCACATTTTCACATTCTTTATGTAATTCCCATCGTTGAATTGTCTGTCTGACTTCTTTCTTGGTATTTTATCTCAACATGAAGAAATGGGGAAGAACTTCACTTCTTTTAAAAACTTACTGTTTGGGTAAGTTACCTTGTTTAACACTAATATCTTTGTGTTCACAAAAGACAAAATCAGTACCATCAGGTTGATAACTTGACAGAAATATTGGTAGATTGGATTCAAAGCCTGAACATTTTTAAAAAAATTTACATAGAATCTTCTCTTTATGAAATGAAGAGTTAAATCCTAGAAACAATTTAGAGAATTGAATAGGAATCTTGCAATTACTATTTTGAATGAATATATATTAAATTGCACTACTCTAACTATTGTAGAATATCTAAACGTGGGTTGGATTTTCCTTAATGACTTTTACTTAAGAATATTGTCTGTTGGTTCATTCTGTTCATTAAGCCATGCCCATAAGTGATAATGACAAATTTAATTCATAGTTTGCTAATTCTTATTTCCTTTTATTGTGGCATTCATTTATCTTTCTGCAGGAAATTCTTGCACACGGTAATAAGTGTATAAGTGAAAATACATGTCTCTTCCCTATCCTGTAGCTACCATAGTCCACCCACTCAGGCTGCACTAAGTACAGCTGTCCTGACTATGCATACTCCTAATCACAAAATCTGAAGATACACGAGGCAAAAACAGAAGGAAATGAGAAAATAGCAAATCCACTATAGTGATCACAACACAATATGGATGCCACTTAGCCACATGTGGCTATTTAAGTTAAAATTAAAAATCAAGCTTATCACTTACCTAGCCGTATTTGAGGTGTCCCATATGTGGCTAGTGGATGCCATGTTGGACAGTGCAGATATAGAATAGTTCCATCACTGCAGGAAGTTTCTGTTGCACAGTGCTGCTCCAGAGGCAACTGCTAGCAACAGTTCCTCATGCACTTTCTCTTCAGTTATTCAGAAACTTCTATGCTGTTCTTCTTCATGGTTTTATTGCTTCTGGTCTCTGTGATTCACACCCTGACATCAGTCTCTCTAAGTCTCACTTCTCCCATCCTGCTGCGTATGAGGAGGGAGGACTCTTACCTCTTAGGTCTCCCATGTATATTTGTTATAAACTATTTATCTGATCAAATTTTCTTGCAGTGTTCTATATCCATCAGTAGGCTGAGTTCCTGCCTTACACATTCATTTTGCCCATGATCCCAGCACAGTGTTTGGCACATAGTAGGTCTTCAATTAAATAATGAAGAAGTAAATTAATGTCAATGCAACTCTACCACTGTGTGCTACTCAGATGAGTTTTGCATCATGTAAACATAGACTTAGTGACCACACATGCCTGGGCTCATCTTTATAACATCAACTATAATTCTTTTGTGGCACCTGACTAGCCTTTCCAGATCCCTATTGGGCTAAGTCTCACCATTTTCCCTTATCAAATCCAAACTGCTGCCTCCAATTCCCGCTTCTTATCTTTCCAGCTTTTTTTTTTCTGTCATAACAGGCAGAATATTGTATGAGGCAGTCAGATTACAAGTGAGATGTGAATAGTCAGGACCTGAGTCAGGAAGAGAAGCCATTGCTTGCTTCCTCTTCCTTTCAGAGGAGTTGGGGCTCTCTGATGGCTAATTTCACTGGCTTACTTTGCTAGCTCATATTCTGGATTGTTTCTGTGCTGGATGGTTGTGAGATATTAGCATCAGCCTGCTGGTTACAGTCTCATTTTTATCTGAACGTGAGACATTAGCTCAAAATTCTAAAGCGCCCTCTAGGGAGAGAAGTTAGAGTTGTCTGCATTATGAACTTTGTGACAGTCAATCCGGTGCCATGCTCACTGCCAGGGGGGGTGCTAGAAAGACTGGAATCCTGGGAGGTCAGTGCAGATTTGAGCAGGCTGATAGGATGCGCTTGTGCATCTCCACCACAAGGCGGGGACCCAAACATCGTATGTTGGACTTCAGTAAGACATTTCATTTCATCTGATGCCTTTTCAGCATTTGTCGAAGTTGGAGGTTCTGAGAGTTTTACAGAGAAGTACATAAATGCCATCCCGTCTATAGTGGAGGGGGACAACCTGACAATCGACACCAGCTGCTACATTCCTCGGGCAGACTCCTTCCACTTATTCCGAGATCCTGCCACGGTGGATGTTCCATGGCCGGGAATGATATTCGGAGCACC
>CAUYPK010090042.1:0-25510 GCA_963574355.1 Loris lydekkerianus
ACAATTAGGGAAGAAAAGGTGATCAAGGGTATCCATATAGGATCAGAGGAGATCAAACTTTCACTCTTCGCAGAAGATATGATTGTGTATCTGGAAAACACTAGGGAATCTACTACAAAACTCCTAGAAGTGATCAAGGAATACAGCAGCGTCTCAGGTTACAAAATCAACATTCACAAATCGGTAGCCTTTATATACACCAACAATAGTCAAGTTGAAAAAATAGTTAAGGACTCTATCCCATTCACAGTAGTGCTAAAGAAGATGAAATATTTGGGAATTTACCTAACAAAAGACGTGAAAGATCTCTAAGAACTATGAAACTCTAAGAAAAGAAATAGCTGAAAATGTTAACAAATGGAAAAATATACCATGCTCATTGCTGGGAAGAATCAACATTGTTAAAATGTTCATAATACCCAAAGCAATATATAATTTCAACGCAATCCCTATCAAAGCTCCACTGTCATAGTTTAAAGATCTTGCAAAAATAATACTTCGTTTTATATGGAATCAGAAAAAACCTCGAATAGCCAAGACATTACTCAGAAATAAAAATAAAACAGGAGGAATCACGCTATCAGACCTCAGACTTTACTACAAATCGATAGTGATCAAAACAGCATGGTATTGGCACAAAAACAGAGAAGTAGATGTCTGGAACAGAATAGAGAACCAAGAGATGGTTCCAGCTACTTACCGTTATTTGATCTTTGACAAGCCAATTAAAAACATTCAGTGGGGAAAAGATTCCCTAGACTTTGAATTTAAACAAGTCCAATTGTTTTGAAGTGGGACTTGGAAAGGGGAGACAATTGGTACTTAAAGTGGGACCAATTGTCCTGAAGCTTGCTTTGGGTCGTATGGACATTTTAACAATGTTGATTCTTCTCAACCAAGAGCATGGTATGTTCTTCCATTTTTTAGCATCTTTACTATTTCTTTTCTCAGGGTTTCATAGTTCAAATAGTTCTCATCTACATAGAAAGCACTTTCTGATGGCCATGGGAAACCAATGAATACATGCTGAGTTTTGTTGTATGTATCAGGAAGTTTGGAATTTTAGAGGGTCAGTATTAAACCCTTCATTTCCCTCCTCTCAGATTTTAACCAGTCCACACGGTCTGTACCTAGATAACCCTCCCTCCTCTGTTGGAGGAGATTATTATCTCCCAGTGGCTGACAGAATAATAGAAGCCTTTCTTTTTAATTTTAGATTAACATGAGGGTACAAACGATCAGGTTACTTCGTTTGCGTTTGTTAGGTAAAGTCCAAGTTGAAGAGGAGGCTCACCCAGGGGTCGCCCTCTGCCCTTCAGTGTACCCGCCATTCCAGCTGTGTGCATCAGTCAGGACTGCATGTCCTTGCCTCCCTGATGGTTATATGTGGTCATACGACTACATTCTCAAAGTGACATAGGTAAAATTAGCTGCATAACTTTCAGTTGGTGTCCTTCAGCTCAGGGATATGCCCTTAACGTGAAAGGAAATGCCCCGCCTTCCATTTCCTTCCTTCTATTTGCTGGAGTGCAGACTGGTGTTGAGAACCTTACCACGTAAATGAACCTTGAGAACATGGGTCATACCTTCACCATGGAAAGGAAATAAGAAAAAGGAAGCATCGCTGGTCTGTGATGTCCAGGCCCCCCCGCCCTTGTATGTCTGTTGCCACAATTTCTAAACGAGAGACAGAGGAAGAGGGAAACACTTCCATCGGATCTTGGCTCCTCTCCTACCTGCTCACTCCAGAGAATAGTCATATAGTTAGTGCTTAGCGTCATATCTGTTCTAACACTTAACTCAGGAAAAAAACATACAGGTGAAATGCATTTTTTTTTTTTTTGACCACATAAAATGTTTGTTTAATAACTCTTTTGGAGTGACTGTACATTTCCTAATCCCAGCTCCTCCATGGTACCATTTCCCTAGTCATTGAATTCTGAAAAACAAAAACAAAAAGACCAAAACAGTTCTCCTCAGCCAATTTTCCTGTGTTTGTATATTTAATCCTAAACATACACGTATATGCCTTCTCATTATTATGTCTACTACACACAAATAGGTGTAGTTGCTTCATAAGCCATATTTACTGATTCCTTCAATCTTAAAATGTCTGCCAGACACTATTCTAGGCCTTACATATATAATGGTAAACAAAAAAAAGGAACTGTTCCAGACATTAGAGGCTATTTGAGGAGAAGGTCAGGTAAACAATTAAAATACATTATGGTAAGTTAGGTATAAAAATATATAAGGTGGTATTTGATAGCATAAAGGGATTCAGCCAACAACTAGAATATTACCTGGTCCTCATAGCTGATTCCGTGTATATATCTGTGTGTGTTTCAATATTCATGTCGTTTACAAATAAATTTCAATGTGAATCATGAAGGTTTTTGACGTTTTACTAATTTAATAGCTACATTATATAGATGTCAATGATTTGAGTGGCATTATGAATTTTATTCTTACTTTCAATCTTAATATGATTTTATTTATGCTTATGGTGAAAGCATTAAATAATCTAACTAAATTTTATAGGTCTTTTTTTTTTTTTTTTTTTTTTTTCCAAAAATATAATCAGGCCAGTTGAGAAGGGAGGTGGGAAGAATCAGGCAAGCTGACTGAATAAATGAGGTACATAGTGACTAAAAAGTAGCTGCCTTCTTGAATTTTCCTTTTTTTAACAAATTATTTTAAAATAGTATAGACAATGGTATTATTACAACCCTCTGCTATCATATTATAATTCATTTTAATTTATTTTTATATGTTTCCCAAGTTCCCTTCTTAAGATTCAGCCTGAGCATCTGTGTTCCAAATTTAATTATCTGGCCAAATTCAGAGACTTGTGAATTTGCAGTGTTGAATATCAGTCATCTGCTGATATTATCTTATTCTTTCATTCCCAAACGTTGCCCTTGATTTATTATTGCTTTAATAAACTTTTAGCCAGTGGTTTTTTTTTTTTTTTGTTTTGTTTTTTATCTGTCACACCCAACTACCCTAAACACAACCAAAAAACAGGAGGAAAAAAATGTCTCACTAATAACTAACAACATAGGAAGGAAGATAGGCAAAGGAATGTATTCAGATGAAGACACTAAGCTTTGGCTTTCAGTGTTGCCGGGCAAAGCTTGCAAGTGACCACTCCTATCTTTATAAGATAAAGCTGAATAAACTGAAAATTAAAGACTTTTATTGCATTCATTAGAGAACTGAGGTGGCAGACAAACTGTCCCCCTTAAGTTGTGACTAGTCAGGCACATCCATAGAGACATAGCCAAGATCCTTTTGCCTGGAAGCTACGCTGCTGAAGCCATCCGCGGAGGAGCCCTTCCATGGGAATTCAGTGACTTGCTGGAGGTGCAGGGTGGACTAGCCTCAGAAAGAGAAACTCCAACAGGCCACAGGTTTATGGGGGCACCACTTGTTCTTGGACTTCACCACCAACAATCCTATCAGGATCTCAGGTAAAAATCTAAAGACTATTCTATCTAATAGGTGAAGGAGCAGGGAAGAATAATAATTCTGAAATACACCCACAGGCTTCTCCGGAACAAAAGCCTACCTCCTGGGGAAGAGACTTGGCCAGAGCCCTACCCCAGCTAGTGGGAAGGCACTTCTGGTGTCAGCCCCGCCAGCCTTCAGTGTCATTAAAGAGGGGTGGGCGGAACTAAACACTCAGTAGACAGGGTCAGGGCTTCAAGGACATAAACTAGAACACAGCAGCAAGAGAAGGGAATAAAGGAATCTGAGAAGCACTTGTGAAGAATATAGCTTGAGACTCTGGCCCCCTAACAAAAACTGAGACTTAATCAGGAAACAATCTCCCTTCCCTACACGTTACCAATAAAGTAGCAGTGGTTTACAGCAGAAAGGACTGCAGGGCACATGTTCTCCCTGAGAAGGAGAATTTAGCCAAGTTCTAAGTCAGGGGGGAAAGACAACAATGGAAATGCTAACGGAGGAGTTTGAATCCTGCAGCAGCCTTAACTGCTAACCACTCCCACTCCCATGGTGATCACGAAACTCCAACAATAAAGAGCTAGTCCTGTTACCACACCAGCATAGTCTGTTCCCAAAAGAAGTTGCAACACAGGACAAAAGGAAAAGCAAAACAAACCAAAACCCCCACATAGTCAAAAAAGACGAAGTCAACTTAAAATCATGACACAGATTTTGGAACAGGGAATTTAAAATATCATCAGTCATAATCATTAACATATTAATAAGATGAATGGGAAAAGTACATAACATGAAGAAGCAATGAATGATGTAAGTATCCAGATGGAAACTATAAGAAATAATCAAAAGGAAGAATGGAAATGAAAACCACAGCAACAGAAATGAAGAATGTCTTGATGAAGTCATCAATGAAGTCAATATAGTTGTAAGGAAAGAATCGATGAGCTTCTATATATGTCATTAAAAAATTCCCAAACTGAAATTCAGGTGTAAATAAACAAACAACAGCATCAACAATACAGAACAAAACATTCAAAAACTATGCTGGAATTCCAAAAGCTTTGGTACACTCACAGTTAGCAGATCACACAGAGAAGAAAGAACAGAGCCAAGAAGACATGTGAGGTCATAATAACCAAGAACTTTCCAAATACCAACGTCAGACACAAAACTGCGGGTCCAGAAAACTCAGAGAACATCAGAAAAATAAATTAGAAAAATAAAAAACAACAGCAGAGAACACAAGTTAGTCACAGCATACTTAAACTGTGGTAAACCAGAGATAAAGAAAAATCTTGAAAAAGAGCAGAAAAGGAAATAAAATGACCCTAACAATAGATTAATAGTAGACAAAGTAATCTTTTAAATAAGAAATACTGTTCATGTCACTATTTCCTTTAAAATATTTTAGAACTCTATGATTATTTCCCATTGCTGTTGAAATGAAGTGATACTACCTGACTGTTACCAACATACACCTTGAACGGTCTGGCTCCCCCCCCCCCCAATCATCTTCTTTCATGAAACCCTTATTTTCTCTATTGTTGCCTCACATTCTTATTCCTCCTAAATGCCTTTAGCCTTTAGTGTGTTCCTGAGCTTCTGCACATGCTATTTCCTACCTTAGTATCCTCTTCCCTTTTCTGGTCACCCCTTAATACAGGGAGGTCATAAAGTTCATGTGCAATTTAAAATAGACAACCATTACCTACAGTAATATCACAGCAGGTCAAGGTATGAACTATAGCAGTCTGTTTAGACAGTGAGATTAGATAAGGCTTTCGTAAAGAAATAAGGGGACATACAGGATGGCCAGAAAGTTTGTGTGCAATTTAAAATAGTTGCCTCTTTTAGTTGCTTATTTTAAATCGCACACAAACTTTATGGCCATCCTGTATGTCCCCTTATTTCTTTATGAAAGTCTTCTACAATCTCACTGTCTAAATAGATTGCACTAATATAGTTCATACCCTGACCTGTTGTAATATTAGTTTAGTTTGTACTCTAATTTTTTTGTTTGGTTTGAGACAGAGTCGCCCCGGGTAGAGGGCCATGGTGTCATAGTTCACAACAACTTCAAACTCTTGGGCTTGAACAATCTTCTTGCCTGCCCTCCCGAGTACCTGGGGCTACAGGGGCCTGGCACAATGCCCGGCTAGTTTTTCTATTTTTAGTAGAGACAGGGTCTGTCTTGCTCAGGCTGCTCTCAATCTCCTGAGCTTAGGTGATCCACGTGCCTCCACCTCCCAGAGTGCTGGGATTACAAGCGTGAGCCCCACCTCCCAGAGTGCTGGGATGACAGGCGTGAGCCACTGAACCACACGGGGCCTTGTACTCTAATTTTTCAGTACCTCTTACAGAGCTCATCAGGTTTTATTCACATTCTGTTTACACCTCCACAGTGCCCAGTACAAAGTAGAGACTAAATTCATAAAAGAAGCAATAGATTTTTAAAAAATATTATCCTAATAAAGAAATGTTCATCTATTACAGATCATTAGGAGAGTGGTTTCAAGCAATGTTTATTAATTTACTAAAAAATGATTTAATGAACTGTTACCCTTTTGCACATTGGGGGTAAAGATAAGCAGGTTGTAATCCATACAGCTTATTGAGGTATACAGATGTATAAACTAACAAAAACATTTGCAAGGCTGGGGTATGACAGAGATATGTACCATGGAGTCAGTAGCATATGCACTCCAGAGTGCGGGAACCTTTGCTATTATTTTTAATTCATGCGTTGGATTCAAAAGCATTCGACAGGAGAGGGATTGATGAGAATACATCTGTGGTGCATCTTACAATGGTATGTGTGAAACTTAGTAAATGTAGAATGTAAATGTCTCAACACAATAACTGTGAAATTTCCAGGAAGGCTATGTTAACCAGTGTGATATAAACGTGTCAACCCGTCTGTGAAACTAGTGTATGATGCCCCATGATCATACCAATGTACATAGCTATGATTTAATAAAAAAAAATAAAAAACTAAAAAAAAAAAGCATTTGACATTTAGCAGGGACTCAATAATAAGTCAATAACTAGGATTAGCTATTTGAAAAAGAGTTGAACAAGTGATAAGGAAAAGATTCCAGGTAGGGCAAACCCCAGGTACAGTTGCCCAAAATAACAACATTTTCAGGTCTGTGCAACTTCCACTTGGAATATGAAAATGGCATCATTTAGATTTTGGAGTCTTCCACCTGAAACAGGACTTCAGGAAGGAGGGGTTGGAGGTGCTGGTGGTGAGTTTTGTGTTAAATTCATGATAGATTCAGACAAGCAAAACAATTTGTAATTGTTTCAACAATGTCATTCACACCATAATTAGCCTTTAAACATTTTCTTCTAGATCATAATTATTTCTACATCTTCACAAACTTTAAATTTGGAGGGTTTAAGTCAATTAAACTTCATGAGAAAGGTGTGTTGTTCAATTCTGACATCTCTCTAACACATGGACGTTACAATGTTTTTTTCATGCAGATGTATATTTGTGAGTTATTAATAAAATTGTAACCTTTCAGAATGTACTTAGACTATATTGGCAAATATGATTTTATTTTATTTTATTTAGGAGGTGAGGGAGATTATTATTTTGTTCATTAACTTGAAGTGGAAAATATTCCCAACAATTTTGATATCAGAATCTTTTGTTTCTGCTATTTCTAGCAATAACCAGCAGGTGGTATCAAACAATTTTACATGTGTTCTGATACAGTGTATTTGCCTTTTTGGTTTCTGAGACTTCTTCCTACCCCCCACCCTACATTCCAACCACAAACATTCTCCGTGAGTGTTTGAGAAGAGAAAGGTCTACGAGAAGTTCATTCTGTTTTCTTTTTTTAATTAAATCATAGCTGTGTATATTAATGCAATCATGGGGTACAATGTGCTGGTTTTATATACAATTTGAAATGTTTTCATCAAGCTGGTTAACACAGCCTTCACGGCATTTTTTTAGTTATTGTGTTACACCTAGTAAATTTTACATGTACCCTTGTAAGATGCACATAGGTGTGGACCCACTAATTACTCTTCCTCTCCCCTCCCTTTCCCCCCTCTTCTTGGGCTATAATTGGGTTATAGCTTTCATAAGAAATCTATAAATTGGTTTCATAGTAAGACTGAGTACATTGGATACTTTTTCTTCCATTCTTGAGATACTTTGCTAAGATTATGAGGAGGACCCCTCAGGCAATTGAAGCAACATGAAAAATATACTGCTGGGACCTGATCAAACCAAAAAACATTGTTTTCTTTTTGATTTCAATCTCCACTGTGCTTTCAGGGTGATACTTTTTTTTTCCTTCACATGCCTTGAAGTATCTTTTATGATAGAGGCACAGCTTGTTAAGATGCAGTGACTTGTGGTCTCATAACAATACTGTTTAAAAGCACTGTTTGTAATCCCCTCTTTAAAAATGAGGAAGCTGTTGCACACACACAAAAATAAATAACTAAAAGAAAGGAAATTTTCTTAAGGTCCCAAGCTTAGAATCAGGCATTTGGCTGGGCGCAGTACTTTATGCCTATAATCTGAACACTGTGAGGTTGAGGCAGGTGAATTGCTTGAGCTTTAGAGTTCGAGGCTAGCCTGAGTAAAAGGGAGACTCATGTCTATTAAAAACAGAAAAATTAGCCAGGCATCTTGGTGGATGATTGAAGTTCCAGCTACTCAGGAGGGTGAGGCAGGAGGATCTCTTGAGCCCAAAAGTTTGAAGTTGATATGAGCTACAATGACACCAAAGCACTGTAAGAGGGTGAGAAAATGAGACTGTCTGGCGGGGGCGGGGGGGACCTCAGGCATCTGGCTGTGGACCCAGAGTGCTGGTCTCTGTGTTGAAACCCCTCTCTGATTTCACTTTCCTCTTTCAGTGCAGGTTTTTACCCAACACTCAAGATTCTTCAGCTTAGACAACATTTTCTCAGCTACTATGCAGTGGAATATTAATTAATTACAAACCATTTTGGCACTTGCATTTTGAAATAGAAATATTACATACTTGAGATCCTGTTTTCACATGGAGGATGGTCATGCATATTTCACACATTGCCTAGAATTTTAGTGTTAAAAGCACTTTGAGGTACTTACCTTATTTTTTACTGAGGAAGAAACAAGCCTCCCAGAGAAGAAATGAGCCATAGCTGTCACTCAGAAGTGATGGGGAGGCTGCAGTCTGGTAAAGGAATGTTACGGGAACTCTCATTTATGGAGTGCCCGACCAGAGGTAGAAAATGGCTGTTGTTGGAAGCCAGGCATGTGGAAGCCTTGTGAGCTTCCCAGGTAAGTACGTAACCTCTTTATTTAGTGCCAGGCTCTCTCCACCCACAGTGTAGTGAGATGAGACTGGGCTGAACCAATGAACTAAAAACTGGCTTCCGAGGGTCATATACTTCCCAGGAAAAGATAGAAGGAAGCAGGAAGAGACCTACACACAAAGATAACAGACCAGTGGTCCTGTCAATTTCCAAAATACGATGAAAGAAAATAAAATTTAGATATAAGAAAGATTTGAATATGGTGAAAAATAGCCTCATAATAGATTGACGTTGAAATTGCTATGATGTTTTATTGCATCATAGGTTCTCAGTCTCCCTAATGCCTCCTAATGCCGCGACCCTTTAATACAGTTCCTCATGTTGTGGTGACCCCCAACCATAAAATTATTTTCATTGCTACATCTTAACTGTAATTTTGCTGCTGTTATGAATCGTTATGTAAATATCTGATATGCAGGATGTATTTTCATTGTTACAGAGGGATTGCGACCCATAGGTTGAGAACTACTGTTTTATTGGCTTGAATGGATAGACCTAAATCTAATTTTAAACTAGCAGGTTAGGGTTAGAAACAGAATTCCATTTGAACTTGCATTTCATGTCTTTAATTTTAAAAAATTAGCATTAATGAATCTTTCACATATGCTGAGAAATCACATTTGATTTGGAAATGATAGATGGCATCAAATATCCCTCCCTTAAATCAGAATTATTATATATATGCAAATATATATATTTTTTTCTTATCACTAAAGCAAAGCAGCTTCACATTTGGAAAGAAAATAAACAGAAAAATAATAAAATAACTTTAATATTAATCTGTACAAGTAACTAATTTTAGCATCCTAGATTATATGCTTACAGGTTTTACACTTTAATTTTCTTTCTTGTATTTTTTTTTAAAATGCCCCAAAATTGAAACAAAAATCAGCCACAAGTCCATTTTCTGTTTTATCTCTTCAATTCAGGTACTGCATTCACCATGAAAGCATTAACTGTAGATGTGTTTTTTAAATTTTTTAATTAAATTTATACAGGTATATGTGCCAATTTAAATATATAAATTCCAATGCATATGCTTTCATTAAAATTGTATCATGAAATTTTTTTTAATTTTTTTATTGTTTGGGATTCATTGAGGGGTACAAAGAATTAGGTTACACTGAGTGCATTTGTTAAGTGTATAACTGTGTCCTGCCCCCAAGAGGTGTGCCATACACTATGACTCCCCAACCCCCTCCCACCCCCCATCCTCCCTACCCTCCTTCCCCTACCCCCCACCTTGTATTAGACCATCTACTGACTTCATATTAGAACTGAGTACATTGGATTCTTGCTTCTCCATTCTTGTGATGCTATACTAAGAAGAATGTGTTCGATCTCCACCCAGGTTAATACAAAAGATATAAAGTCTCCACCTCTTTTAATGGCTGAATAGTATTTCACAGCATACATATACCACAGCTTGTTAATCTATTCCTGGGTCAGTGAACATTTAGGTTGTTTCCACAATTTGGTGATCGTAAATTGAGCTGTGATTATCAGTCTAGTGCAAATATCCTTATGATAAAAGGATTTATTTTTTTCTTCTGGGTAGATGCCTAGTAAGGGGATTGTAGGATCAAGTGGGAGGTCTGATTTGAGTTCTTTGAGGAATCTCCAAAAGGTTGTATTAGTTTGCAGTTCCAGCAGCAGAGTAAAAGTGTCCCCTTCTCTCCGCATCCACGCCAGCATCTGCAGCTTAATGCAAATCAAAACCACCCTGAGATATCACCTAACCCCCGTGAGAATGGCCCACGTCACAAAGACTCAGAGCTGCAGATGCAATTTGTTTTTAAGCAAAATGTACCAGGGACATACTTGAGGGCAAAACATAGCCCCAGTTTATTCTTTGTAATATTGGCATGGTATTCACAGTGTGGGGTCAGCAGTTTCCAAACTATTTATGTATGAATATGCCACTTTGCCACTCTTGCTTTTACAAGCAGTTTTCATGTGAAGAGTCTTGCAGATGATTTATCTATATATTTTCTTTATTATATAGTGACAAATTTTAGTTGTATGTCTGTGTGGAGTACAAAGTGTTGTTACCATTTTAAATATAACAGAAAAATTAAATTAAGATAATTAACATATGTTTCACCTCTAATAGTTAGCAATTTGCAATAAAAATATTAGAAACTTATCTTGGTAGAGATACAGAAATGTATAGAATTAACTTTATCAAGTATCTTCACTATACTGTGCAACTGACCTTAAAAAAAAAAAAAAAAAAGACAACTTATTTCTCCTGTGACTATCATCTCCTGCCTCCAGCCTCTGGTACCTACTGTTCTTTCTCCTGTGAGTCCAGCTGGTTTAGATTCCACGTGTAAGTGAGAACACGCAGTGTATGAACTTGTTTTTCTGTGTGTGACACATCTCACTAAGCATAGTATTCTCCAATTCTATCTATATTGTCACAAATGACAGAATTTCTTCCTTCGTGAGGAATAAATCATTTCATTGTGCATCTTTCATCCTTTCACCCTTTGATAAACACTAATGTTGATTTTCATATCTTGCTTATTGTGAATACTGCTACAATACACTTGGGCATACAAACGTGTTCTTTGACATAACCAATTCCAAATATTTTGGATACCCAGAAGTAAGATAGGTATATCGTATGGTAATTCTATTTTTAGTTTTTTTAAACATTTCCATAGTGTTTTCCATAGTGTTTCTAATAATTAATTTCCCACCAACAATGGGTTCCTTTTCCTCTTTGTCTTTGCCAACAGTCGCCAGTATTTTTTAGTCTGTTGATGATTAACACGTATGTGGCAATATCTTATGGTGGTTTCAGTTCACATCCCCCAAAGCATAATCATGTTGAGCCTTTTTTCATGTATCTGTTAGCTGTTTGTGTGTCTTCTCTTAAGATATTTCTTCTTCGGGCCCTTCCCATTTTTAAGTAGATTTTTTGATGTCTTTTTAGGGAATTGTTCAAGTTCTTTATATATTTCATATATTAATTTCTTATCAGATGAATGGTTTGCAAATCATTAGATGACCACTAAAGTAACAAAACAGAGACTTTGCTGGCCTCAATCTTAGTCAAAGTAATACGGAGTTTATATAATTAAGAAAAGTCACTAAATAAGTACATCAGTGATGACAACAAACCCTGGAGAAGGGTGAGAATTTGATTTCCATAGTTGCTACATTATGATAATGCATAATGACTAGTTTTCAACAACAAATATGAAACATGCAAAGAAAAAAAGCATAACCCATTTACAGCAGAGAAAACAAGTCACTGGAAATTGTGCCTGAGGAAGACCGGGCATTGGCATTAGTGGAAAAGATTTCAAATTATCTATATTGGGTGTGACAAAAGAGCTAAAGGAGGCCAGACACAGTGGCTTGTGCCTGAATTTCTAGCACCTTAGGAGTCTAAGGAGGGAGGATCACTTGAGATCAAGAGTTTGAGACCATCCTGAGCAACATAGTGAGACCCCTAATTCTACAAAAAAGAATTTAAAAGAATCATTTGGGCATAGTGATGTGCATCTGAAGTCAAAGCTAATCAGGAAGCTGAGGTGGGAGGGTTCCTTGAGCACAGGAGCTTGAAGTTTCAGTAAGCTATGATGACAACACTGCACTCTAGCAGAGATGAAAGAATGAGACACTGTCCCAAAAAAAGGGGGGGGGGAGAGTTAAAGGATACTATGTCCAAAGAATAAAAGAAAATCATAATAATGTTTCACCGAGAAAGACTGTCAATAAAGCCTGTGGTCTCCAACCCTCAGACCATGGACCAGTCCCAGCCTTTGGCCTATTAGGAACTGGACCATGCAGCAGGAAGTGAGTGGTGGGCACACTAGTGACGTTTTGTCTGTGTTCACAGTTGCTCCATAGCACTCGCATCACTGCTGGAGCCCGCCTCCTATTCCACCCCCACCACAGCCATAGTCCAGGGGGAAATTGTCTTCCTGAAGCTAGTCTCTGGTGCCACAAAGGTTGGAGACTACTGAATAAAGAGGTAGAAATTATTTTTTAAAAAAGAACAATTAGCAATTCAATTCAAAGTACGGTAATTGAAATGAAAAATTTATTAGCAAGGCTCATCAGATAATTCAAAGTCAGAAGACAGACTCCATGAACTCACAGATAAATCAATTAAGATTATTGAATATAAAGAACATAAAGAATAGCCAGTGTTGTGGTGAGCACCTGTAGTCACAGCTTCTCCGGAGGCTGAGGCAACAGAATCGCCTAAGCCCAGGAGGTGGAGGTTGCTGTGAGCTGTGTGACGTCATGGCACTCTACCGAGGGCAACAAAGAGAGACTCTGTCTCTACAAAAAATAAATAAATAAATAAATATAAAGAAAAAGAATGAAGATAAGAGATCAAAGAGACCTGTTGTTCATCATGAAGCATATTTACACACGCATAACTGAAATCACAGAAAGAGAGGAAAGAGAGAAAAGTAAAGAAGGATGTTAGAAGAGGTCATGTTCAGAATTTTCAAATTTAGTGAAAAACATCAGCTAAACACATCCAAAAACTAAATGAACCAAAAATAAAACAGACTCTAGGAAATCACAGCTAGACACATAGCAATCAAACTGTGGAAAACCAAAGGCAAAGAGTCTTAAAACCAGCAAATGTTTTGAGAAAGGGGACATCTCACGTGAAAGGTCTCCAGAATGATCAGCACCTAACAAATTCTTGAAAACCATGGAGACCAGAGGTCAGAGGACATCATATGTAAAGTGTCGAAAGAAAAAGAGTTTCAACCAAGAATTTTATATTCATCAAAACTATCCTTCCAAATTTGAGTAAAAATTAAGTATTTCCAGATAGATAAACGCTGAATTAAGTTCTGCCCTTAGCAGAACTGCCCTACAAGAAATGCCAAAGCATTCTCAGCCTGAATGGAAGACTGCTGGATTATAAGTCTATTGGAAGGATAAAGAACCACCAGAAAGGTAACTCTATGTAAATAATACGTTAATGCACATTTTTTTTTTGTTTTAAAATCCTTTTTTTCTATCTAATTAGAAAGGCAACTTCATAAAGCAAAAATTACACCTTTATATTAATGGACATGTGCTATATAAAGAAATAACTTATTATATAACAGCATAAAGTAGGAGCAACAAAGCTATAAAACATCAAAATTTTTGTATACTACTGAAAGTCACTGTTAATCCAAAGTAGATTGTTATAAATTTTAATATACAAGGTAAACATTAAGGAAATAGCTCTAAAATATATAGTAAGAAACAAAGTAATTAAAAGGATACACCATAAAATATCTATTTAACACAAAAGAAGAATGTAATGGGAGAATTGAGAAACAAAGATGGATGACATAAAAAAGAACACAATGGCCTAAGTTTGTCCTCTCTTACGAGTGATTACACAATATGTGAATGAATTAAACTCATCAGTTAAAATGCAAAGATTGTCAGAACGGATAGAACACCTCTCCTTCCCCCCAAACATGACCCAAGTAGATGCTGCTATAAGAAATTCACTTTAGGTTAAAAAACACAGATAACCTGAAAGTAAAATGATGGAAAACATAACTCTGTATAAACAATAGCTGATGAAAGCTAAATTGGCTGCACTTTTAACAGATAGAAACAAATTTAAAATAGTAAAGGTTATGAGAGATAGAGGACATTACATATGATAAAAGAGTCAATCTATTAAAAATATGTAGCAATTGTAAACATATGTGCATATAACAAAAGATTCTTAACATATATGAAACTTGGACTGAAAAATATGAAGGGAGAAGGTCATAGTCAAAGAACATCAGTGGGCAGTTCAGTGTCCCACTTTTAATAATAGAGTTAGACGATACATTGGCAAGAAAATAGAAGACTTGAGCAGAATGTTAGTCAACTAGTTCTAACATACTCCCCCTGCCTAAAGAAGAATGCTCATATTTTTCAAGTGTACATGGTGGAATATTCTTCAGGAAGATAATGTACCAAGCCATAGAAAGTCTTAATAAATTTAAACATTGAAATATTATGAAGTATATTCTCAGACCATAGTGGAATAAAATGAAAATCCATAGCAGAAGAAAATCTGGAAATTTACAAATACAGAGAAATTAAGCAAGAAACTTCTAATTAACCACTGACTCAGCGAAGATATCACAAGAAATGTTAGATATAAGGAACATGAAAACAAAGAACCAACATTCGGTAACTTATGGAACACAACCCAAGCAGTTCTTAGAGAGAAGCTTGTATCTTTTAAATAGCTTGAAAAATTTGAATCTCTACATTTTCCAAAAAAGGCAAAAGATCTTGAATCAATAACCTAAACTTCCTCCTTAAAAAGCAGAAAAATAAGGGCATACTAAATACAATGCAAGGAAAAAAAATTAATAAGCATTATAGCAGACATAAAAGAATAATGAAGAGAAATGACAATAGAAAAAAATTGACACACAATATAAATGAGTTTTTGGAAAGATCAACTAATTGATTTGTCATCAGCTGGAATGACTAAAAAAAAAATACATTTTTTAAATCATCTAAAATTCTAAAAAATTGACATTACCATTGCCCTTAAAAAAAAAAATTTAAAAAAAATTAAAGAAAGAATTATAGCGGAGCTATCTGAACAACTATATGCAAAAAAAAAAAAAAAAAAAAAAAAAAATGTGTACAACCTAGAAATGAGCTAATTCCTAGAAAAAAATTACCAAAACTGACTTAGGATTATGAATAGACCTATAAAAGGTAAAGCTATGAAGTTAGTAATCAAAAAACTTCAAATCAAGAAAAGCTTAAGGCCAAGTAGCTTCACTAGTGAATTCTATCAAACATTTTAAAGAATTAATGCCAATCTTTCTCAAACCATTTGAAAACACAGATGAGGAGGAAACACTTCCTGATGTAGTCTACGAGGCTATATTTCCAAGATACCAAAACTACACCAATAGTAAGAGAAAAAGAAAAGTACAGATCAATATTCCTTATGAATACAGATGTAAATGTCCTCAGCAAAATACTAATGAAGCGAAACACAATTGCAGAGGGTCACATATCATGACCATCACCTATTTCAGGAATTCAAGTGGTTGCAGCATGTAAAAATCCATCGATTTAATACAACATATTTATAGAAAACGGGGGCAGGGACTGAAACAGCCTTCTCAAAGAACATAGAAAAACGTTTAATAATATCCAGCATTCTTTGTGATAAAAACATTCAACAAATTATTTAGGTCATTAAATTTGAAATGTCTTATTTTGGATCAAAAGTTTAGTTTATTGGATGTCAAACAAGAAGTAGTACAATTAATCAAAGTAGGTGCCTAAACTATGGACATACTTCATCTTAATGGAGGAGAGTGAGTGGCAATGAAATTGATAACAAAAGAATTACACAGAAGCTTAATGGCACAAAACATTGAGTCTCTGAAAAGATAAAAAATTGATAGGCCTCTTGCTAGATTAGCCAGAAGCCAAAAAGAAAGGACTCTAATAAACTGAATGAAAGATGAAAGAGGAGAAATCACCACTGGTATCCTGGAAATACAAAATATCTCTGACTACTGTAAAAATCTGTACTCACATAAACTTGAGAATGTGGAAGAAATGGACAAATTCTTGGAAATACACAACCTCCCTGGGCTCAATTAGGAATAAATAGAACTGCTGAACAGGCTGATATCAAGCACCAAAATTGAAGCAGCAATAAAAAAAAAAAAAAGTCCTGACAGACGGTTTCACACCCAAATTTGACCAAACCTACAAAGAACTGGTACCTATACTGCAAAAAGTATTCCATAACGTTGAGAAGGAAGGAATCCTCCCTGACTCCTTCTCTGAAGCCAACATCACCTTGACAAAGCCAGAGAAGGACCCAACAACAATGACAGAAAGAAAACGCTGCCCCTTATGAAAAACTGAATCCAGCTGCACGTCCAAAATAATAATCATAATAATAATTCACTGTGAACAAATCGGCTTTATCCCATACATGCAGGAATGGTTCCACATATGCTAAATCTATATACGTAATTCATCATCCAAAGAGAAGCAAAAACAAAGACCATATGGTACTATAAGTAGATGCAAAAAAAAAAAAAAAAGCATTTGACAAAATTCAGCACCCCTTTGTGATAAGAAGGCTTATCACAGGCATAGATGTGATAAGACAGGCATAGATGGGGGATACTTCAAAGTTATCAAAGCCATGCATGACAGACCCACAGGTGACATCACACTGAATGGAAAAATTGAAAGTGTCTCCCCTTAAAACTGGAGACAGAAAAGTTCCCCTTAAAACTGGGGACAGGTAAGTTTGCTCACTGTCACCACATCTTTTCAGCAGAGTGCAGGAAGCTCTAACCTCAGCAGTCAGACTTGAATGAATTAGTCTCTTAATAACTCAATTCATTGTGATCCATGGTAGGAGTGATTGACCCCCCACTTACCATGATTCAAATAAATCAAGTTAATGTGAACCTTTTATAGGATTTTTAAAATTAATGTTAATTAGTAATGGGCCAATTTAACGTGCCTGCTTTTCCTCATAGGTAATTCTATTTTAGTATCTACAGTTTGTTTTTTTTTTTTAAGCTGAACAGTGTTTAAGAAAAGGAAAAGTGACTTATATAGAACAAAAATAAAAATTGAAAGCATTTTCAGACTCCTTACTTCAAGAAATATAATAATCATTTCAGATAATTCACTTTTCAGTGTCTTCCAGGACTTTTTGTTTGCTTTGTTTTATTTTTTTAATTATTTGGTCTAAGAATCCCCAGGCTCTGCAGCTCAGGGGGGATGATCAATTTTACTTCCAACAAGATCTCTTAAAATGTGTTTACATTCTTTTCACACCCCTGGTATATTGCATAGTAGTGACTCAAAGAAGTATCACAGCAATATCTTTGTGTTTAACCCTCACCCCATTAGTGTATGTAGTGCCCTTTAGGTGACTTCTCATTCCAGACCCTTCCCGCCCTCCCATCCTGCTGAGTCTCCCACGTTTGTGATTCCACTTTTTATGTCCATATGTACTCATTACTTAACTCCCACTTGTAAGTGAGAATATGAAATATTTAAGTGTCTAAGTGATTTCATATTAATGAGATAATTGTGGGTTCAGTTCCATCCATGTTGCTGCAAAAGACACGTCATTTTAACAATAAAATTATTAGGATCCACAGCAAAAATAAACAAACCAACAAACAAACCCAAAATGAGTTACTGAAACTCTTACACCAAAGAGTCACCATTGTTATACCATCAAAAAACAATATATGTTGGTGAGGATGTGTTAAAACAGGGAAGTTTATACACTGTGTGTGGGAATCCAGGTTAGTACGACTGCTACGGAAAAAAGTATGAGGATTTCTCAAGGAGCTAATGGTAAATCCACCATTTGATCCAGGAATCCCATCACTGGGTATCTACCCAAAGGAAAAGACGTCACTTAATTAAAAAGACACTTGCACTTGTGTGTTTATTGCAGCATAATTCACAATAGCAGAGATATGGAATCAACCTAAAAGATGAGTGAATAAAGAAAATATGGTGTACACACACGCACACACCCCCATGGAATACTGCTCAGCCATAAAACAGAATAAAATCATTTCATTTGTTTTGATTTTTAGCCAATAAAAGTGGTAGAGAAGTCAGCATTTGGGGTGGGGGATAATCTATTTTCCTTGCTGCCCTGCTCATACTTACTGATGTTTTTAGTTCCAATCTTCTCTTTTTCAGGAGTAACAACTGTTCTCACAATGACCACTCTAAGCATCAGTGCTCGGAACTCTCTCCCCAAAGTGGCTTACGCGACTGCCATGGACTGGTTCATTGCTGTGTGTTATGCTTTTGTGTTCTCCGCCCTAATTGAATTTGCAACTGTAAATTACTTCACCAAAAGAGGATGGGCTTGGGATGGGAAGAGTGTAGTAAATGACAAGGTAAGACGGAACTTCCTTGTTATAATTAAAGGATGTCCTAATAAACTCAACTCGTAACATGTTTCTATAATTGACATTAAGCACTTTCATATATGTATTAAAATATACATATATATATTCAAATCGTACCAGCATCTGTTGAGATCTACGTGTCAGGCACTGTGCTAAGATTCCAACGTAGACTCACTCACATCCTTACAGCCAGAGTCTCTTTTAATTCTCATTTTTTACTGATGAAGAGGCTTAAGCTTAGGAAATTTACTTGGATACATGCACACAACTGGTTAGTAAATATACTTGAAGCCAAATCCAAGTTCATGTTCTTAAACACCACACAGCATTATTATAAAGAGATTGAAAAGAAAGTGGGCATTAGCGTTGCCTGTTAACAGAATTCTAGGCTCTGTCAGCAGGCGAGCACGCTTTACCTATCCCCGTCTCTGAGGCTTAATTATAAAAGCTCGGGTGCCATTTTTATCTCTGTAGTGTTTTGTGGAATAAATAGGTCCATGTTGAGATACTTAGGAATTTTACATTGCCCATACAGTCCAAAAGGAAAATATAAACAACATTTTTAAGGGTTGATATTTTTTGAGATTAGTGGTGTCCATTTTTAGGCTTTCAGTACTGGAGATTGTGGAGTTTTGTGGCGTTGTTACAACCACTGTTTACTTTTACATTTTATAGATTATTATATACCTGCCTTAGGAGGTCACTTTGAACATACCCTAATGATATAGAAAACATTCTTGGTGATAGTAAAAAGTTATATTTGGAGGATTTCTTCTAATATTATATCCACTTGAAATGCTTCTTCCATTATATTTTCAATAATGTACTTACTGATTTGATTTCTTTTTCTTTACTTAAATATGATTTATTTTTCATTTTTATGATCATATTTCACTTTAAACACACAGGAGATGAATGTTATACTTCAAAACTGACTCTTTTTTCTTAATTTTGTAAGCCATTGACGTTTTAAAAAGGCTGCAGCTTTATTTCATTTTATAAGTCACGTTTTCCCTACTAACAAAACCAATAAATATTTTTTTAGAAATCTGATTATTTTTCTATATTTAATTTATAGATGATTTGAGCATTTCTATTACATTTTAATGTTGATTTATGTTTTCATTGCCCACATAGTAGACCACTTTTTTATTGTATCTGTATAATTACTTTCTTTTAGCTGCTTTAATTGCCCATGAACTTTTATACTAATGCTTTTTGAAGATAAAATATTACTTAGTTCCTTGTAAGTATGTCACAAAAGATAAACACCCTTTCCTATAAATTCCCATACAGGCATTTATTGATATATTATTGTTAATGTTAGTGAGTGCCAATAAAATTGACATAGTAATTTGACCTATCAAATGGCATACTGCCTCAGTCCTTGAACTTGGAAATGGAAGTGTCTAAAAAAACATAAACATAAATAAAGCTTTCTAAAAGCAATAACCTACCATGGGTGAACACTGGATTCTACCCATATCTTGAATCACATGAAGCCAAGATAAATCTATGTTGAATTCACCATGTTTCAACCTAATTTTCATGACAACAGTTGAGATTATTATGTTACTTTAGTTCTTGTGATTTTAAGTTAAAGAGAACCTTTCACCTGGCATGTGGCTTGCCTTTCACATTTCAGTGCCTGGCACTTACTGGGCATTTTGGGAATATTGGTTGAATGGAAGAATACGTGAATTTCTAGTCTTACATCTGACAAGGTGGTGTCAATGAGAGATCTTTGCCTTCATGGAAATGTTTTTTGAACTTTAGAATTGTGAATTTATCCATGGATACTCCACCCAATTTCATAATTCAAATGAATTTTTAAAGTGTTTCATGAAGCTACCTTTAAAGTAAAAACTAAGATGTTCTTAGAACTAAAGGGAATGAAGTATGGTGTCTAAAAGTAGCCTATCTACCTAAAGGATATTTCAGCATGGTCTACTTCTGCTTAAGTATTTCTTAGATTTAATTTTTCAGTAGAAAATAATACTGTTCTTAAAATACAAGTGCTTTGTCCACAGGTCATTTTAATACCCTCTCCTACTAACCAGCCTGGAGGAAATGCTTTGCTTTTGACATTAGTAAACAGAAGTAAAGGTAGTTAAATGATATTTCTGTCAATCCAAAGAACATATGAAAAGTTTGAAAACTAGCATGTATTAATGCGCCTCATAAGAATAATTGCTTAGAGATACACAGCAATGTTGTATGTTTGAAAAAAAAAAAGAAATAAGCTTTTAATATATTTTGCAGGTGGATTTCACAACCTACGGTTAACATATAGATAGTGCTAAATGGCATTTAAAGTTAGGTTTTGCAAATAAATAAATATATCGTCTCATTTATACTCAAGCTACTTTTGAGCTCTGTGTTACAAGACAAAGTCTTCTTTGCTCTGTGATCACAGGCAGAACTTCACACAGCTGTGCCTTAGTTGTGAAATTGGGCAACAAAGCATTACTCTATAAATGCAGGGCTGGATTGAATGTTCTAGCGTCACATTTTTATGCCCTTCCTTATACAAAAAGTATCACTTTCTACAACACGAGGCTCTTTTGGAACCTTCCTCCATACCCAGTGTTCCTCTTCTTAGGACTCAAATTTTTCCAGCTCAGCTTTTCACCTCTTTACTCCTTGTCGCTTTCTCACACTTGTTTTATTAGTTATTATTTTCTTCTTTTATTTTTCCAACACCATTTTTAAAAAATTTCCAACTACTTTGTTCCTTTTTGCTTATGAAGATGGTTAATATACTTAATTTTAGCACATGGCAAAATTAAACTCTTTCTGTATCATATATAACTGCCTTTGCCCATGCTCTACTTTTACCCGCTTTTCTCTGTTCAAGCTTCTTAAAGCATTTCTTACAATGTTACCACTTTCAATTCAGTTCTTCACCTGCTATAATCTGGCTTCCTTTCCACTTAACTGTCTTGTAACTGAAGGGCATCAATAAGATTTTAAGATATGAGAATAATTTTCCATTTTTAATCAATGCATCACCATCCTACCTTCGTACCATTAATCTCCAGAACTCTATTTCAGGCTCAAGTCTGAAACGTTTTCTGCTCTTTTCCTTCTAAAAACAAGCCTCAGAATATTAGCTTTCTTCCTGCACATCCTGGCAGCTGCCACTATGCATTCCATGCTTTGAGAGTCTCTGCTAGAGTTCATGGTGGACCCAGCCTCTCTGGGGTCTGTTCTTGTTTATCCCCCAAACAGTCAATTTGGCTTTCATTTATGCTGTTTTTGTTTTTACTATTCATTCACTGTATGATTCTCACTGTAAGGATTTTACTGACAATGTTTGCAGAAATACACGTAGCGCTGAGCATACTGCCTCCCCACTTATCCCTGTTCATCCTCAGAGCAAATCGAAATTCTCCAGGAAACTTCTGAATCTTGCCCCCTCTGCAGAAATGAATGGTCTCCCATCATAAGTGAACATAATGCATGTACCCTGCTCTTTTGGTTTAGTGCCCTTACTGTAGTTTGTAATTGCATGTTTTTGTCTCAACTCCTTCACTGATAGTGGTAACAATGACCACACTTATTTTAACAAGTCACCTAATCTTTGCACCGTGTAAGAAGGTGATGTTAGGTGACCAATAAATGTGATATGAATTAATGAGGTATTACCGAACCAAAATATACAGCCCATGCCAGTATTGTACCTTCCAGGGTTGTTGTAACTATACCTCATATCTTTAAGTTTCAGCATCATATATCCAACCTCTTCCCTACACATTTCTATCTAAATATCACATCTAAGTCTCTACATATCATTTATTTTTAAAAAAGAATGAAAGAAACAGCTGAAAAAATGCAGGCTTTATATTGAGTTTATATATCTCTGCTACCCATGCCTGGGATTGATAACTCAGTTAATGACACAACCTCATCTTACATGGCAACAACTTGGAAGTATCTGTCAAGACCTAATTAGTCCTAAGATCGTGTCCACGTTTCTTCTTCCATGACTTAGAGCAGGTCTTCACCTTCTGTCGTTATATTTAGTTTGTTAACTTTTCTCTATACATAATTGTGTCTTCGTCTAATGTTACTACAAGGGTTATCTTTCTAAAACATGGATTGGATCATTAATTCTTCAGTTCTTTGAGGAACCATTAAAGGCAATTCTTCAAAAATCTAGCCTGATATGGTCCAAGTATATGGTTTTCTTATGCGCTTGTTTACATGATGAATAATAAGAAAGTTTTTTTTTGTTTGTTTGTTTCTTTTTTTGTTATTTATTATGCCTTTACTTTTTGTATCTGGGTATATCTCTATGTTAGAAATGAGGATTGCTCAAGTCAAGTTGGGTCATGATTGCACATCTAATAAGTGGTGAACCCAAGACTGAAGATAGACCTGAAGTTCGTGGTTAAATTCTTCCTCTAACCATTACAAGCCACAATAATTTCCCAAACACCATGTCTTTTCATGACTCATTGACATTAGCCCTGCAGGCCCCTCTTGCAATAATATCTCATCTTCCTGCCTTAACTGATAAACTCTTACTTATTCCTCAAGCTGTCCAATTTTACTCAGTCTCAAAACTTTCCACACTAATGTAATTGCTGCCCTGTTGTTGTGTTTCCGTATCACTTGGCACAGATGTCTTTTATATCATCTCATTATATTATAGGAGGATTTTTTGGTAAATAAATCTTTTTCTAACACTAGGTTAACAAGATCTGAAGGGTAATCATCTTCCTTATTCATCATCCTACCTGCTGTTACCGAGCACAGCATCTGGCATATAGTTTATTAAGCTAAGTACAAAAAAAAAAAAAAAAATATTTTCATTAATTCCTTAGATTGCTTTTATTTTTATTTCTGAATCAGTGAATTTAAACTGGCCATAGAAGGCATAAAATACACTTCATAATAAGTTACTTAAAACACAGGAGTAATCATAATATCCAAAATGTTATAGAATGTGCCATTGTTTTATGAGTCATACTATTTAATTCATGGGAAACATCACATTTCCAGTATATTTATTTATTCATGTACATTTTTAACATCCTACCTTGTTCCAAAAGAATTCAGGCAGTTTATCAAAAAAATGCATGCGCTTAAATTATGATTAAATAAAATATAAGTAAAAGTGGAAAATAAGGACAAAGGAAAATAAAACCAAGTATGTCCATCTTTGGGCCAGCACATTAGCTCCAGTCCATAGCCGTAATACTTAAGTTACAAATTCCAAGCTTCTTCTTTTTTTTTTTTTTTATTAAATCATAGCTGTGTACATTAATGCAATCATGGGGCACCATACACTAGTTTTATATACAATTTGAAATATTTTCATCAAACTGGTTAACATAGCCTTCCTGGCATTTTCATAGTTATTGTGTTAAGGCATTTATATTCTACATTTAGTAAGTTTCACATGTACCCTTGTAAGATGCACCGTAGGTGTGATCCCACCAATCACCCTCCCTCTGCCCATGCTCACTTCTTCCTCCCCTTCCCCTTTGCCCATATTCTTAGGTTATAATTGTGTTATAGCTTTCATATGAAAGCTAAAAATTAGTTTCATAGTAGGGCTGAATATATTGGATACTTTTCTTCTGTTCTTGATATACTTTGCTAAGAAGAAAATGTTCCACCTCCATCCATGTAAACATGAAAGAGGTAAAGTCTCCACCTTTATTTAAGGCTGCATAATATTCCATGGTGTACATATACCACCATTTATTAATCCATTTGTGGGTCGACGGGCATTTGGGATTCTTCCCTGATTTAGAAATTATGAATTGGGTTGCAATAAACATTCTGGTATAAACATCTTTATTATAATGTGATTTTTGGTCTTCTGGATATATACCTAATAGAGGAATTGTAGGATTGAATGGCAAGTCTATTTTTAGATCTTTAGGTGTTCTCCAAACATCTTTCCAAAAGGAACGTATTAGTTTGAATTCCCACCAGCAGTGTAGAAGGGTTCCCTTTTCTCCACATCCACAATCCCAATCTGGTCTTGGGATTTTGTGAAATGGGCTGGCTAATCTTACTGGAATTAGATGATATCTCAAAGTAGTTTTGATTTGCATTGCTCTGATGATTAAGGATGATGAGCATTTTTTCATATGTCTGTAGGCCGTGTGCCTGTCTTCTTCAGAGAAGTTTCTCTTCAAGTCCCTTGCCCACACTGAGATGGGATCCCTTGTTCTTTTCTTGCTTATACGTTTGAGTTCTCTGTGGATTCTGGTTATTAAACCTTTGTCGGAGACATAACCTGCAAATATTTTCTCCCATTCTGAGGGCTGTCTGCTTGCTTTACTTACTGTGTTCTTGGCTGGGCAGAAGCTTTTTAGTTTGATCAGGTCCCAGTAGTGTATTTTTGATGCTGCTTCAATTGTCTGGGGAGTCCTCCTCATAAAATACTCACCCAGACCGATTTCTTCAAGGGTTTTCTCTGCACTCTCTTCGAGTATTTTTATATTTTCATGTCTTAAGTTTAAATCTTCAATCCAGTGAGAGTCTGTCTTAGTTAATGGTGAAAGGTGTGGGTCCAGTTTCAGTCTTCTACAGGAGGTTCACCCAGCACCATTTGTTAAAGAGGGAATCTTTTCCCCACTGAATGTTTTTAATTGGCTTGTCGGAGATCAAACAACAGTAAGTAGCTAAATTCATCTCTTGGTTCTCTATTCTGTTCCAGACATCTGCTTCTCTGTTTTTGTGCCAGTACCATGCTGTTTTGATCACTATCGATTTATAGTATGGTCTGAGGTCTGGTAGTGTGATTCCTTCTGCTTTGTTTTTATTTCTGA
>CAUYPK010090044.1:0-50656 GCA_963574355.1 Loris lydekkerianus
CTAATTTTGGTTATTTCTTTTCTTCTATTGGGTTTGGGGTTGGAATGTTATTCCTTTTCCAGTTGCTTGAGATGTCCCATTAAGTTGTTAACTTCCTCTCTTTCTGTTCTCTTGAGGAAGGCTTGCAGTGCTATAAATTTCCCTCTTTGGACTGCCTTTGTGGTATCCAAGAGGTTCTCATAATTCGTGTCTTCATTGTCGTTTTGCTCCAAAAATTTGGCAATTTCCTTCTTAATCTCATCTCTGACCCAGCTATCATTCAGCATAAGGTTATTTAACTTCCATTTTTTTGTATGAGTATGCAGATTCCTGTTGTTACTGAGTTAAACTTTTATTCCATGGTGGTCCAAGAAGATGTATGGAATAATTTCTATTCCTTTAAATATACTAAGGTTAGACTTGTAAGCTAAGATGTGATTGATTTTGGAGTATGTTCTGTGGGCTGATGAGAAGTATGTGTATTCCATTATGTTGGGATGAAATGTTCTATCAATGTCAGCTAAATCCAAATGTTGGATGGTTAGGTTTAAATCTAAAATTTCTTTGGTCAACTTCTGCTTGGAGAATCTATCCAATGCTGCCAAAGGAGTGTTGAAATCTCTGACTATTATGGAGCTGGAGGAAATCAAGTTGTTCATGTCTGTTAGAGTTTCTCTTATAAATTGAGGTGCAGTCTGGTTGGGTGTATAAATATTAATAATTGAAATCTCATCATTTGAGTATTACCCTTAACAAATATGAAGTGATCATTCTTATCCTTCCTTACTTTTGTTGGTTTAAAGCTTATTGTGTCTGCAAATAGAATTGCAACACTTGCTTTTTTCTGATTACCATTTGCCTGAAATATGGACAGCCATCCTTTAACCCTGAGTCTATATTTATCTTTTAAGGTAACATGTGACTCTTGTATGCAGCAAGTATCTGGCCTGAGTTTTTGTATCCAGTCCGCTAACCTGTGCCTCTTTAGAGGACAGTTTAAGCCATTCACATTAATGGAGAATATTGAAAAGTCTGGTAAAATTTAGGGTATCGAGTTTTTCAAAAGTCCAGTGGACATTTTTAATCCTTTCGCCACTGTGGAAGTTGGAGTTTGATCAAAAGATTCTGAGTGAGTTTACTTTTGTGGTAGAGCATAAGGCTGGTCATTATGGAGGATAGGTCTGAGAATATCCTGAAGAGCTGGTTTGGTTATGGCAAATTTCTTCAACATATGAATGTCATTGAAGTATTTAATTTCTCCATCATAAATGAAACTCAGTTTAGCTGGATACAGGATCCAGGGTTGAAAGTTATTTTGCTTTAGATTTAAAGTCATTGACCACCCTCTTCTGGCTTGAAAATTTTCAGCAGAGAGATTTGCAGTTGTTCTAATATTCTTCCCTTTGTAGGTAATGGATTTCTTACCTCTGGCTGCTTTCAGAATTTTCTCCTTCATATTAACTTTAGTGAAGTTAATTATGATATGCCGAGGGGATGTCTTATTTGGATTGAGTCATGCTGGGGTTCTGAAACTGTCTGCTATCTGAATTTCAGAATCTCTTGGCATATCTGGAGAATTATGAAATTCTCTTTCATAATTTCATGGAGAAGGGCCACTTCATCACTTTCAGGGATTCCAATGAGACCGATATTAGCCTTCTTCAAATTATCCCATAGCTCTCTGAGAAAATGATCCATTTTTGTTCTCCATTTCTCTTCCTCTGTGAGACTTTGGGAGTGTTCAAAGGCTTTGTCTTCAATGTCACAAGTCCTTTCTTCTGCTTGGTCCCCTCTGTTACTGAGGGATTCTACTGTATTTTTCAGATCTTTGAGGGCTGCAAATTCTTGCTTCAGTGCATCAAAATGGTGGTTTTGTCTTTAAATTTGTTAAATTCTTGCGACAACTTTGAATTTCTCCTTGAAAATCTAATTCAGACTTTTGAATTGCTACTCAAATTTCTAATTCCAAATTTTCCTCCATTCTATTAATCTTGTTTGCAATCCAAATTCTGTATTTGATTTCTGACATCTTGGCCAGTTGTTTATGAATGGGATCTCCAGTTACATCTGTCATACCTTTCCTTGGGGGTAGGGTCTATTCTGGTTATTCATTTTACCAGAGTTTTTCCTCTGATTCTACCCCATGATTATTTTGCACCATTTGATTTCTCCCCTGGTTTCTTTGTCAGGGACCCTTACAGTTCTATGGCCTGAGAAACTGGGGACCTGTTTGGTGTGGTGGGGCTAAGTGGTTCTGTCTTATCTTCAGCTGGTCTCTGTCTGACCCTTGTGAAGCAGTTACTCTGGGTTGAAGTTTCAGCTGTGGAGAAATACCAGCAATTAAGTCACCCTGCGACCCACAGGCAACAATTGGAAAAGGAAAATCAAACCTTCCTACAACCATACACCCAGGGCACCACTTGAATAGTCCTCAAGTGATTGGCTCAGTTCAAAAGGTCCAAATCAATTGTCTCAGTCAGCACCTGCCTCAGGTGGGAGAGTTTAAAAGGTCTCTGGCAACTGGATTGCAGGAGTCTGGTGACAACTCAGATATGACTTACTGCAGTGCTCCGTGCTGTCAGGAGGACCCACCCAGCAAGTAGATTAGTCTGGGAAGGTTGATGCCTCCTTCTCCAAATTGCACCTCTGTCACACCCAGTCACTGATAACCCCGCAGGGCTGTGACCCAGTTGCCTGTAGTGAATAGATACTCCAGGGGTTTTTACCTGCCTGAATCACAAGGAAATCTATATCTTCTCAGCCAGGCTGCTGCTCTCTGCCTCTATCCAGCAGAGGGAGGTGAGGCCTGACAACCTCAGGTGCTTGATGGAGGCTGGGGGGTGTTCACAGTTCCAGCCCTGCCCCTGATTGATGTTACTGACAGAATAGAACAGAACAACTTTGCAGGAATTTGTTTCTGACTTTGCTAAATTCTCCTGCAGAAGAGAAGCTATTTTAAGTTCCCAGAGCCTGCGCCTCTGGCCCTGTGTTTGCTCCTGCAGGGTTGTATTCGGTTAGCTGTCAGTTCTAGCCTCCTGCCTTCCTTTCTCTATATTTTGACGATCCCCTGAGGGCCAGGTGCATCTTAGGCTCAGTAAAGTGGTCCTCTGGGTCAGCCGTACCCTGGGAGTTTCCCAGTTCTGTGCATGCATTTTCTAGTCCCCACACTCCACCCAGGCCAGTACTGTTTCAGGCAAAAACCTTTACTCACAGGGCCTGCGTTTCCATCCCAGATCTGTTCTGCGGTAGTTGCCACCTGAGAAGATGCCTGACCTCCTCTGGGTGCCCAGGGAGACAGGAGGTGTGGCTTCAGAATATCCAGGAGTGAGCCCTATTGTTGCCAAAAACAGCTGCTGCTCTGCACCTCAGGGCACCACCCCTCCAGTGTGGTTCCCTCTCAGCCGACCATCCTCTCCTCACTCCTGTGCCACAGAATCAGCACTGAGCAGCTGCAGTCTACACCCCTCGAAAAATCACCCCGGGGGACAGGCCTCCAGACCTCAGAGTGAGAGTAGAAGGGAGTGCTGGGAGCTCAGAGTTGCAGGTAGAGAATATATACAGTTTTATACAGTTTTATGCCTGGCAGGAGAAAGCCATGGCACTTTAGTAGGGGAGGTAGGTCCAGTTTTTAGAGGTTGGTCCACTCTCTCCCATGGAGTGTAGTGGGAGGACCTTTGAACTCTGTCATTTGTTTGTGGGGCACTCCGAGCCATTCTTATGGGGGAGGGGACTCCCATCCGCTTGGTGATGCGTTTTGTACCTTTTGTTTGTATCCTTGGGGTCGTAGCTTGCCTCAGTGGGGTTGATGTGCATTCTTCAACCTTCTCTCTTAGTGCAGCTCTAATCCACCAGGTTACTTGCTAAATTTCTCTCCTTTAACTCTCCTTCTGGACAGGAGCCTCTATGGAAAGCTGGCTTCAGTCAGCCATCTTGTCTCTACCCCGGGACTTTTAATTTCTTGATTGGGTTAATTTAAATATATTTTAGATATTATTCAATTTGTTAGAAATTCCACTCCATTCATTTAACCCAGGAAGGCAAATGGAAAGTACATAGGGAGGAAGATGATCTGCGGCAAAGCCTTTGTCATATGATAGTGACCTCGCAGGCTCGCTGGCATGAAGGCATGTGTGTGACTCGCCCTCAGTGGCCAGTCAGGGTTTCTCTATGGGAAAGTGGAGAGGAGCTCACGGAGCTGCTCTGCCTCCACTTCACTGTACCAGGGGAAAGGATTTCCTTGCTCTATCTCTCCTAAAGAGAAAAGGATTTCCTCACTCTCTCCTCCTCCTAGCTCTTGGACTGCAGGCCAGTGGCCCCCTGAGTTCTAAGACCTTTGGCCTCAGACTGAGATTCACACTATCAGTTTCCATGATTCTGAAGCTTTCTGATTTGGACTAAGCCTCTCTGCTGGCATCAGAAAGTCTCCAGCTTGCAGGTGGTCTGTCATGGGACCTCCCAGCTCCATAATCACCAGCCCCATATGTGAAGCTGGATTATTTTTCTGCTGGCTTTATTCACATCACAGTTTTCCAACTCTAGTAAAATAGAATAGAACAGTGGCTTTGTTTGGATGTTGTACACAGTGGGAGATAAATTGGCAGTTACTAGGATAAACAAACTCAAAAAGATCAAGCTTTACATGTTGGTATTTGGAAGGCTGGCAAATGCAGTTTATAGAACTTCACCCTTATAAAGTGAATGGCTACCATGGCTTCAAACTAGGAGGCCCAAGCCCATTCACATGTGCCAAAAAGAACGCCTAAGAAGAGATTTATTTTATATAGGAAATAAATCAGTGCTTAATAGCTAAACAGACAATGATTTCAACAAGCCAAAGATTACCTTACCACCATTATCAGTAGAACAAGCCAAAAACAATCTCATTTTGAAGTAGTTCACTGGATTTTGTAAATGCCTCTTTATTCTCGGTTAGAGCCCCCTTCCTTGGCCCTCCATGTGATAAATTTTTACACTGCTGGCTCAGGGTCATCACAGAGTCCTCCTCTTCCTTTTCATCTTATTAGTGATTGATAAATGTCAGAGGTGACAGCCTGGTGCAGGAGATCCACTCAGCATCAAGAGCGCCGATTAGTTCTCTTTGTGAAATCCAGTAATTCTTGTCAGACTAAAACTGGCAAAAAGTTTTGCTTTAGTTTTTAGTCTGTTTTCCTATCATTTCTATCTTACAGCTCTATCAAAATAAAGGAAATTCTTAGACTTACCAAACCAAATATTAGCGCTGGAAGAGGCTTCAAAGATGAGGGTAAGCAAATCCAGAGATGTGTGTCCCAGTGACGGCCATAAGTCAGTGGTGGCAAAGTTCAGAGAAGACCTGTCTTTAAACTCCCAAAACATCAAAGATCTAAAAGTTTCTCCATAACTTCACACAGCTTGAGAATCACATGTGAAATTTTTGCAGTTTAAAAAGTGTCACTGCAGGCTCGACGCCTATGGCTTAAGCGGCTAACGCACCAGCCACATACACCTGAGCTGGCAGGTTCAAATCCAGCCCAGGCCCACCAAACAATGATGGCTGCAACCAAAAATTAGCCAGGCATTGTGGCAGGTGCCTGTAGTCCCAGCTACTTGGGAGGCGGAAGCAGGAGAATTGCTCGAGCCCAGGAGTTGGAGGTTGCTGTGAGCTGTGATGCCATAGCACTCTACCCAAGGTGACAGTTTGAGCTTCTGGCTCAACAAAAACAAATGTGTCACTGCAGTGTGGTCTGACTATGACACACAGTGACAGAGAGAGTTGAATCTCTGAGCTGTTCTGTGGCTCTGTTGGTTTGAACTTTTTGCTCATAATTCCAAGGTCACTGCTTTGCTCTCTGTGACCTGCCATTTCCCCATGTTCTCTGACCACAGGTTGTCCCTGACCAATCATTTCATTCCCTACCCCTGTCCTCCCTGGGAACCAAGAGGAAGGGTGCTCATAAATTAGCAAAAACCTATGTGTTGACAAACTATGTTTCTGCTGATGAATTAGAGCCATGATCTTCATGTAAGGAAACCAAAGGTCTTATGAGGTAAGGGCTGTGTTTTTCCTAACACAGGGTCAAAATATGAAGTGGTTTCTTGCACGTAAGATAAACACAAACAAAACAAATTTGAAGCAATATTACTCTCATACTAGCCCCAACATTTTCCCTAAAATGATCGTGATTTTTATTAACTTTAACAAAATTGAAATCTGGCGCCACAAGCAACATTTTCACTAAAAGCTCCCTTATTCTCTACTAGTTGAAAATAAAAAGAGCCTTTCATTGCTTTGCAACATAGGTTTTTGAGGAAATAATTTATTCCTATGGTAGCAATCCAAATATACGCATGTATTGTGAGAGCCTCCATTTGCGTGTTTCTGAGTAGATTTAAGTTTGACTTAATGAAAGGATGTATCACATCACTTCCTCACTTAAAACCTTCCAGTGACTTCCTAATAAATTCAAAATGAAACCCAAACTCTTTAGTGTAAACTACCAAAAACTATCAAGCCTATATAATCTTGCTTTTGCCCATTTCTCCGGCTCCAGGTTTTCCCACCTTTAGTCTCTAGACACCTGCTGGACTTCCTTAGGGGCCTTGGTAGCACCAAGCTTACTTCCACCTTGGGGCACTTATACCTGATACTCCCTCTGCCTCCAAGACCTTCCCCATGACCTTCCCTGAGCTATCACATTGATGCTAAGTTGTCTGGTAAAATACTTCTTCAGAACAGCTATCCCCAGCCTCCCTATCTAGCACCTGCTATTGGTCATTCTCTACCATGCTTTGTCTTCTAACGAGATTTACCCCCCCACCCCACCCAACGATGTCTCCTCCTCTAGAACGTGAGCCCTATCAGGACATATGTTAAGTTTTGTTTTGTATTATATCCTTAGAATAAAGTCTGAAAGAAAGTGCTCAATAGATATTTGGAAACAAAAAAAGAGGGAAGGGAAATTAGGACACAGACACATGCAAAGAGAAAATTAGGTGAAAACACAGAGAAAAGACAACCATCTGTATGTTAAGGAAGAAGAAAGAAAGAAGAACCATCTCTCCCAACACCTTCACCTTGGACTTCCGGCCTTCAGAATGGTGAGAAAATAAATTTCTGTTCTGCCACTCAGCCTGTGGCACTTTGTTATGGCAGCCCTAGGCAACTAACATAGTCTGTGACACAAGGAAGGGGGGACAGAGCACTGAACCCCACATTGGAAACCACAGAACATAAGAAAAATTCAGAACGTGCTGGTAGTACAAGAAAGAGAAACGGACTTAAATAAAGGGACTGAAAGTTTACTGGGGTTGGGTGGGGTTCTTTGTATGTGTATTTGTTCTGTGGTTGGTTGGCTGGTTAGTTGGTTGGCTAGTTAGTTGTTGGTTGGTTGTTTAACATTTGCTTAGTACAGGGAGCCTGAATCACGCTGCTGTGGAAAGGCTGTTGTTATTCAGTTAATTACATAAACATAATTCTCATCCTATAGTGAGAATTTAGGCATTCTCTACTAGGCTTTTGTACGGTCCCCAAAAACTTCCCTGTTAAAAACACCCCAAATACAGGCACAGACAGGGAGCTAAAAGATCCTTTCTGACCCTTGGAGTTAGAACTCAGTTAAGTCAGCAAAACAGACAAACCAGGCCCTGGGGCCTGAGTACAGAGCACTCCCAGTCAGACACGCATTCTGCCCAGTTTGCTACCCGTGCACTAAGACACAGAAAATTTGCCTAGCCACCCTCCACCACTCAGAAAATTCCAGCCATCAGCTACGGAAAGTCAGAAAAATGAATAATCTGCCTGTGGGTTTTATCACCATCATTTCAGATGTCGCACTGATTCATCTGTATATATCCAAAAGCTAAGTTTTGAAATTTTTATAGAATTTTATGCAGCTTCTAAAGCATGGCTTGCTATCAGGATGCCTTTATATTCTCCTTCTGACCATAATTTAAATAAATGGGTTATCGCTTTGCAACAGTGATTTGAATTCTAACTGATAAGGCCAATAAGACACCTTAGATTTTCATATAAATTAGAAAAACTACCTCTGCAGCCCTCTTTCTAGGCAAGACTATTTTTTTAATAAGCTGTGTTCTATGCTTTCAAACTGTTTCAAAATCGAACTATTTTTGTCCTACTTTGTAAATATTTTTGTGTACCTACATGAAGCCAAAATGACTCTTAAATTCTCAGCCTCACACAAAATTTTACAAAGCTTTCCTCCATAATGCTAGACTGGCAAACACTCACGTCCCACACACTGTAGGGAGAACCCTCACTTCTATCTTCAGCAGGAGCGGGTGAGCTCCCTGCACAATCAAGAAATTCAGCAAGAACAATCAGGACAACTGGTGACTTAGCTTTCTACTTAAAAAAAAAAAAAAAAAAAAAACTAAGTAAGCTTCCTTTTTCAATGCTTTATTTTTGTATGTCTTATAACACTTATATAGACTTATAAGACTATTGATAGATGTTTCAACCGATTTTGGTCATGCCCGTTATATCTCACTGATAAAAGTGCTTATTTCTATTTGATTTTATGTTACCCCCTCCCTCAAAAATGGAAGACAATTTTTACCTTCTCATTTACCTTCTCAATTTTTATCATTTCTTAATAAAACCTTTTTCCTACATATATTATCTAAACCTGAAAAACTAATAATAACCTGGAAGTTTCTCAAATAAAATATCATTTTTATTTTGGATAACCTAAGTAACACCCAACGCCACATGATAGACACTGGGGGAAAAAAAGTAAATATATGAATAAATTAACAAATGCATTCAAATTACCATTGGTACTTAACAAAATCTGAATTTACTTTCCTATCAACACCTGTTGTGAAATTTCCAGTTTTTGCCCTAAAATTCACTGAATCATCTCCCATAGATTTATGCTTACTCAATTGCATGTACTCAGTCCTATCCTCTAGGATTACAATTGATATTTGTGATTATAATAAACTTTTAATTATCTATTCTGATGAATCAATGCAGGCGTTTGAGTAACCAAAAGTTCTGATTCTTAATAGACTCAATTTTTTCAATTGGCCTACTTGGACAAATATTAATATATGCTTACATCAACTTAAAAAAGAATGTTAAGGTGAGTTTCAGACAGTTTAACCCAGAATAAAACTTCTCTGCCTGTACATATATAATACACAAAATGAGGAGGAAAAAAAGTCACATGACTACATGTTGAATGTATAAAAACCAAGTACCATTTTGCCAGTTCACCTTCAAAAACTCTCCTCTTAATGAAGTCAACAATTTCGTATTTTTGCTGCAAATTATCTGTCAGTAAAGTGTTGAAACATCACTGGACACGTATTTGCACAGGGGCTATATGTCATAGAGAGATGAGTGCTTCCTCTCAGATGGTCCAGACTTCAAAGGCTTTGTTGCTTTACTCTCTTGTGTCCCTGTGGCATTCCTGAGATAAATAGTCTGCATGACTATTCATGGCTTGGAGAACACTCTTATTCAATGAGGCTTGTAGATAAAGCGATGAGACCAGTTCTTTACCAGCCTTTCATGTACAGTCCATCTCTCTTCATCAAAAGTTTATTTTATGCTGTTATATGTAAATTTGTAACCTCTCTTAAACGGCTTCTGTTTCAAAACCTTGGATGAGAAATTTCAAAGCGTGCATAGTGACTGCAGAAAAGTAGCAAAGAAAGTAATTATGAATTTTACTCTCTTAAATCTCTGTAAACACTTCAGTGGACAACTAGAAAAGAGAGATGATCAAACTTCACTGTGCTACAGAAGGATGGAAACCGAGAGATGGGAAATCATGGCAGATACAAGTATGACTTTCATTAGCTCTACAATGGAACCAAGGTGCAAAATTTTTAAGTGCCTATAAGTAATTTAATAGCTACCTAGAAAAATTATACCAAAACACAAAATCTCACTCCACATCCCAATTTCCTTACGTAGAAGCCACCAATAATAGCGTTTATTACAAATGTAATTCTCTCATTAAAATAAATTTTACTGAAGACCTACAATTTGTTGGAAACTTTGAAGTTGCCATTTATTTATACCAAATGAAACCAAAAATTATAACTTTGTTTTAAAATCTTAGTGTGCTTTCATAAACTATAAATGTTTATTAATAAGTAATTATCATTATTCAGAATGCATGACAAGTTAATTGACCAAAATTGTTCTTAAAGATTAAGCTTGGTAATATACATTATTTGAGGATACCAATCTCTGGGCAGATATTCTATGATAAAAGAAAATTTGGCCTCACTATTCTTTTCCTTTTTCCTATCTTAATTAATTAATTAATGGGTGCAGGTTTTAAGGGTCCTTTTTGCTACTGTTTTTGGTTTGTGCTACTGGAGCTAAGGCTAAAAGTTGGATTCTTACAACTGTTAATAAGCATCACCTTAAATGAAATTTTGTGTGTGACATGGGATATTGGATACACCAAAGTGGTCACTTAGAAAATGCTGCTGCTGTTTAGGGAATTTCATATTGTTATCATAGGAATATTGTTATGATTAGGTAATAAGGAAAATAAGAGTATTATGGAATAGTCAGATTTAGAATAATTTCCTTTTGGATGCTAATTTTACTTCCAATAAAGCTGCTGAGCCAAATTAGACTTCACTTCTCTGCACCACATCAGCAATAACCTGGGGATAAATACTGAAGGACTTCTAATAGATCGACTTCAGGGGAGAAGGAATAACACGGGGATCTGCTTCTGATTGGTGGGTGGAAACACTAGCACAGGAGGAGCCCAGGAACGAGGCTGGTCTTATCAGAATGTGTATCTTTCCTGTTCAGATGATGGCCTGAGACCTGACCATTCCTGCAACCATCTCTAAACAGGGGGTTGGGCAGGGCCCTCCATAGTCTAGTGATGCAAGAAGGGTCACCTCTGCTGCCAACCACATCCACCTTGTAACAGCAGCTATAAACTGTAGGAAAGCCTCTTTCGAAATAGGAGAGGAAGATATTAGTCAGAAACATTTATCTTCCCCACTCAGCAAATGGGTTCTTACCCAAGCCTACCTTTTTAAAAAACACGTAAGCACCAGTGAGCTTATTTTGACAGCTATCTGTAGGTTGTTTTAGAGAGAAGTAAAATACTGTTTCCCTCTTTAGTTACACTGAAATCACCTTCAAGAAAAATGGATTTTTAATGAGGACGTATCAAGTCAAATCCGGCATTGCTACCAGGAAAACAACTCAAAGCAAGTGTCCTACTTATAGATTCATGGTTAATTGGATTGTTGTGGGAATTAAATTACATAATCCCCACAGAGTACATATAGAAATAAGTGCACGATAAATGTGGCATGTTCACGTAATAGTGGTTAACATTTCCATCATATAAGATACTCTCAACCTTAGCATCTTAGCAAATTTTCACAGTAACCTTCAGAGTTAACTCATACTTTCTACATTTTATACACATACAAAAAAACAATACCAAGTATGTAACATAAATTTCATGTCACCACACACACACTTTAAGTTGTTTCATTTTTCATCTGTAAGATAAAGTTCAGTCCTTTTAGCATGGCATAAAAGATACCTCATTATCAATCCCCATCATTTCCTCCTCTTGCTGTGGCTGTACACATACAGGCCCTTAACCACATCACATCCATTTCTTCCAACACACCATTCCTTTGCATAGGAGATTTCTTCACAAAACACCTTCCGTCTAGTCTGTTATCCACAGGATAGACTTAGTTCAAATATCACTCCTCCTTCAAGAAAAGATCTCTGCTTCTTCCTTCCCCACCTTCTCCAGAGATCGCTTGCCTCCTTCTGTGCTTGCTCTTTTATAAAGTTTATCACAGAGCATTAAGCTTTCCCCTTTTTTTAGATGCTGAATAAGCACCAATAACTATTTCTCACTCAACTCATTTTTCCCAGCATTTTACACAATGTCTGGCACAGGTCACATATATGTTGATAAGATTAAAGGAAAAATAAAGAAATGAACAAATGAAATAATGTACAAGGTGACAAGCAGCAGACAAGAACCTAAACTCAAATTTCTGAATCCAAGTTCTTTACATAACAGAGCATTAATAAGTTCACTACTAGGCCATGGAGATAGAGTTGAAGAAGGCATGGCTCACACTTCCAACACAATTATACACATGCTGTCAAGCCTCAAGAAAGTCAATTACAAGAACGCTCCTAGACTTATTATCTGAAACGCTGTCTTCCTGGCTCAGTGCAACTGCTCAGACTTCCCTGCATACAGGAGCCAGCCTTTGTCTTTCTGGTTTAGACATTTACACCTGGTGATGAAATCTTGAACTTTTCTTCACCTTACCTAAACCATCAGACAGACAAAGACACACAAAAGAAAACTGTGTTTTTACATAATATATAAAATCATAATTTCCAAGATTTCTTTGCTGTAGAATTCTACAGCAGGTAGAATTGGGCCAGGTCAAAGTTCCGAGATTACCTCATTCCTAATTATTAAGCACCATTTAAGTGATTATCACTTATTAAAGCGTGGTATAAAGTCACAGAAATGATCATATTTTCTAATAAACTTTTTATGTCGTCAATCCAATCCAATAGCTATTTGGATTTTTTTTGGAAGGAAAAATAAATATATTTCATTTAAAGTCACCACAGTTTTCCCTCAATTTCTATGGGGGATTGGTTCTAGGACCCCTGTGGATACCAAAATCCACAGATGCTCAAGTTCCTTGTATAAAATGCATAGAATTCTCATAGAACACAATGTAAATGCTATGTAAATTGTTATACTGTATTATTTAGGGAATAATGACAAGAAAAAGTCTGTACATGTTCAGTACAGATAAAACTATGTTTTTAAAAAATATTTTTAATTTGAAGTTGGTTGAATCCACAGGTGTAGAATCCATGGCCAACTGTATCGAATCAAATATAAAATAATAGAACTAAAAGCTCTTGAAATTGTTCATGAAAGCAAGACAGAAAGTATAATTTCCCTTCTTGTTGAAAGTCAGTTTCAAACTTGGGATTAACTCTGACAGAAGCTCCACTCTGAGATTTGAAGCATGATTGGATTTGAAGCATGATAGCCTTTTCTATCCGGAAGTGAAATCTTTGCATATTCATAGGGCAGGTGCCTCTTTTGGATTGATGTAAGTGATGCCAACAGGCCCATCAGGAGAAAAATACAACCACATAGGCTGAGCATAACACTGCCTTCCCCCAGGTCTGAAATACTCATCACTATAGCTCACCTAGCCGACACAGAACACGTGTTTCACCTGCTCGAGAAGACAAGCCTCAAATACATGAGGCTTAACTGAAGACAGCTCTCTGGTGCGCTGCTACTGAAAATGTCATAAAAAGTTTTAGAAATGCAAGAAACAAAAGGGTCAGTAAGAAAAGTAATGAAAAGAGAAGGCAATCTTAATTTTAAGACCTGCCCTGCCACCAAAAAAAGTAAATAAATAAATAAAATGCCAACGTTTCAATCTTCTCAGTGTCTCTAAAAATAGCGAATAAATCTTTCGCTTGAGTTTATTTGTATATGAATCTTTTCCTAGTTACAAATATAATAAAAGTTTTCTTTTACTCAGTCTACACTACCTCTTAAGAATATTGCACAGATGCAAGACACTGTATATTAAGGACTTTGGAAAATGTAAGGATGAAATGATACAAGAGTCTGAAGAGAAAGAGGCAGATCACCATGAACATTTAATGTGACTTTAGATGTGCGATTAGGATTATTAGATCTGTCTGGATGTTCCCTCATCTCCCAGTTCCCAATGTCAAGTCAAGCCAATGACAGAGTGATCACAGATACAAAACAATCACAGACACAACATTTATTGAAAAGCAGAAGGGTGTCTCAGAGATAGGTCATTCTCCCTGAATGGTAATGACCAGGAAATCATGACTACCCTAATGCTTGAGGAACAAAAAGGAAAGTGATGTTGGTGACAGCCAATGAGTGCCATACCCCTGATCAAGAATATGAGAGTCACATGTTTCTCAACAGGAAACCAGGAGCCAGCAGTTCTGCTGAAACTTCTGGACTCATTTCTTTCCTTGCTAGAGCCCACAGTCACTTGCCACTGCTCCTGTAGCTGCTGAAGCCAGAAGCAAAAAACAAAACAACAACAACAACAACAACAAAAATACAGCTAATCTCTTATGCCTACCTTATAACCTTATGCAAGTTCTCCCATTGGCTGAATCAAGGGTCCATAGGAAATATGGCTTCCAGACTTCCAGCCACATGCAATACAGAGGCCCATTTAAAACAGCAAGTACAAAGCTGAGAGCCAAGAGACCTGACAGCACAGCAGAAACAGAACTAAACTCAGGGCGTCTGAATTAAAGCCAATTATTTTCATTCAACGTATTTGTGCAACAACTCTATGCCAAGCACTATGACAGCTGTTCACTAAGCATTACCATTAAGAAGTAGATAAACCTGGTCATGGACTTATAGAGTTTATAGTGTTATGGAAATGCATACTAGAACTCTTTCCATTGCAGTCCATCCTTTGGACAGAGTTGGGAGAGTCTTTCACGGTTGAAAGACCCTGTAGGATCTTGCTGTGTCAACTTGGTTCAGTTGGAAACTATATTTCCCAGTGTTATCTTCTCTGTATTTCTGTGTCAAGAGTTTGCCAAAAGAGGAGTTTGCACAGTATTGAAAGGCGTAAGTGAGCCAGATACATAACTTTCAGAAGGCTTTGTGGTAAGGTACTGTTACAAGCAGACACAGAAGTGCATGCTGAGACTCAACTTTCTCCACTCCACAATCAGCTGGTCTTCTCAGTCACCGGTTCTGCTGGCCACCTAACCTTTGGCTGTATGGAGGCAGTAATGATACAGAAGAATCTGCTGCTCATGGAGTACTTTCTAAGATGCTTCTTCACAGCCCCACTTCAACAGCTGGATGACCTTGGCTCTACAGATTTCCTTGTAAGCTCTGACTTGTCCACTCATTCTGTTCTACCAGGCAGATTGGTCAGTGACACCTCTGATCTTCCCATGAAGATCTTCATTCACAGTCCCCCAAGCATTATGTAAAGTCTAGTTCCCATTGAAAAAGCTCTTATCTCATAAACTCAAACTATCCTGATATCCTACCATCCTGACTGATAAAGGCAACATGGAGCGCCTTTGCTATTTCCAAAAATTATTTCCAAAAAAGTCTTCTAGAATCTTAGAAGTAACTGCTACATGTTATGCTGAATTATTTCTTAGGCACATTTCATGGTGATTTCTCATACGTCTAAGACATATCCAGCTCTCAGCATATTCTTCCCTTAGCCATCAGCATAGTACTTTGATATGGCTATAAATTCAAAGTGTAGTTTTACTGCTGACATTAAATTAATGAATAATTCAACAAAATGTTTCTGGCAAATCTCTAAGGAGCACCAAAAGGATTATTTTTAAAAGTAAATAAATAACTTTAAAATGTTTTGAAATGCTTTTACATGTATCTCTTTCTATAAAATAAGTTTTATTCCTTCTTTGCTTACATTAGTTGAATTTTTCTCACTTTCCTCATATAATGTTTAATTTTCTACACTAAAATGATAACTTGACAAGTCTTCTCAATTTGCTTACAGATAATTAATTATTCTATGGATCCTGAATATAAACAAAGAATATTAACTACCTTCTCTTGGGCTGTTATGATAATTACCAAAGGATATAATACAGATACAGCAAAAACCAACTCATCAATAAAAATCAGTAGTTGCCTTCTTGATTCACAAAAAAAAAAAAAACTGAATAAGGGTTTTGGAAAGATAATCATGTATTCTTTTCTGTGAGTCACTAAATCATTAAGTATAATTTTCCTCTATGGTTTTAGTAACTGTGATAGAAAACATCATCAACCAAACTATTTGCAGTGCTAACCAAGAGGGATAAGACTTATGGAAAGACATCTGACAACAGTAGAGAAAAAATTCCAAAATCTCATTTTAATTTATCCTCATTCAATACATTCAGTTAATTATATACAGTGAATATATCAATATAAAGTAAGAATTGTGAGCAGCTCTGGGGAATTTGGGGGCAAAAACGCAACTCAGAGTCTGAAAGACTGAGCTGCAAATGAAAACTAGGGAGGTGGACATTGTGGAAGTACAACATTGGGCATGCATGGCATCATTTTAGGGTTCATCATGGCAGAATGAGGGGAGAGAGATGGAAGGCGTTGGTGTAGGATAGTTTAGAGAAAAGCACAGCCAGGAACAGACAGCAACAATAGCAGAGGAAAGAACCACAGCAGGAGGGAAATAATTCAAGAAGCTCTAAGGACCAATTTGCAAAGGAACCAGAGGAGGAAAAAATGAAAAAAGAAACAAGGACTCGAGAGCACATGCCCAGAAGCAATTATCACACACACTCTGTGGACTGGATATCTAATGAGAAAGAACTTTTGCAGGAGAGGGGAGAGCTAAAGGCATCTCAAGAGCAGGTAAAGATGGGGTATAGATTTATACTTAAATTATTTCAAAATATTTTGAGACAGCTCACAATAAAATTAAAGATTACAAACTCTTTAAGTCTTTAAGACAAAAACAATGTCTTCATATTTAGTTCTGTAACCACTACCCTCCCACAAAATAACCTAGCACTGTGCCTAGAATATAGCAGGACTTCAAAAGCCATTTTTAATTAATGAGTAATAAATAACACAAAAACAAAAAACATAACCAAACTCAACATTTGGACTTGTAAATAACATACAAGCAAAAATATCAAATAAAAAAAAATGAGGAAATGTAAAAGAAAAAAATAATATGAAAAGCATAACCAAGAAAATCTGCAAAAATTGACTAAAACTGAACTTTCTAGAAGCAAAAATATTTTATTAAAATTATTAAAGCAACATTGTCTCATAGCAAAAATTGACTAAAACTGAACTTTCTAGAAGCAAAAATATTTTATTAAAACTATTAAAGCAACATTGTCTCATAGGAAGATTACTGTTCATCAATTTCTAAAAAGACTTTGTCTCACACATATTTATATAAGAGACTATGAGTAATGTTGTGGAGACATGCACAGAAGCCACAAAAAACTATTGCAAAGAACTTCAAAAAATGATTATATCTTACATCAGACCTTTGTGAAAGGAGAGGATAGAAGGTTGAACTTTTGTTAACAATCAACAGGATAACTGGAAAAGTATCTCACTTACAAAAACATTGAATGCAAACGATCTAAACGCCCCACTTAAAAGATGTGTTGTTGACTGAATGGATAAAAGAACACAAAGCAAATACCTGTTGTCTACAAGAAACCCATTTAACAGACAAAAAGTTACATACACTCGAGTTAAAGGGATGGAAAAAATGTTCCATGCAAATAGAAACCAAAAATGAGTAGGAGTAGCTAATCTCCTATCACACAAAACAGACTTTAAATCAACAATAGCGAAAAAAAAAAAAAAAAAGACAAACATGGTCATTATATAATGAAAGAGACATCAATTCAACAAGAAGATATAACAATCTTAAATATACACAGATATGTACCTAACACCAGAATGCCCAAATTCATAAAACAAATGAAATGAAACCTAAGAAATGAAATAAATAGCAACATAACAACAGTGGATGACTTTTCTACTCCACTCACAGCACTAGACAGATCACTGGACAGAAAATCAACAAAGAAACACTGGATTTAATGTGACTCTAGGATAAATGTAGCTAATTGACATTTATAGTTTATGCTACCCCAAGATTTAACAACATCCATGCATCAGGATATGGAACATTTTCCAAGATAGATCACATGTTAGGCCACAAAAAAAGTCTTCGCAAATTTTTAAAACTTGGAATCATACTTTGTATCCTCTCAGACCACAGTGAAAAATAAAATCTAGAAATCAATTCCAAGAGGAATATTCAAAGCCACAAAAACACATGGAAATTAAACAACATAATGCTAAATGACCTTTATGAGACCCTGGTCCGAACAATTCCAGCAATACCTTAGGTCAATGATGAAATCAAAGTGAGACTCTGTCTCTAAAAAAAAAAAAATATATATATATATATATATTTAGTTAAACAAAAAGTACATATATACATATGTATATATGTATATATATAGTTAAATGACAATGGCCATTCTGATAGGAGTAAAGTGATAGCTCACTGTGGTTTTTGGCAAGCTACCAAAATCTCTGGGATATAGGAAAAGCAGTGCTAAGAGGGAAATTTATAGCCTATACCAAAAAAACAGATCACAAATTAACAACTTAATATCACACATCAGGGAACTAGACAAACAACAACAAACTAAACCCAAAGCTTGCAAAAGGCAAAAAATAACAAAGATCAGAGAAGAACAGATAAAATTAAAACAAACAAAAAAATACAAATAACCAATGAAACAAAATGTTGTTTCTTCAAAGAAGTAAACAAAATCAACTGACTATTAGCTAGATTAGCAAATGAGAAAAAGGAGAGGATTTGATTAAACTCAATAAGGAATGAAAAAGTAGATATTATAATAGTACCACAGAAATACAAAATATCACACAAGACTACTAAGAACACCTTTACACACACAAACTAGAAAATCTAGAGGGGATGGATAAATTCTTAGAAACACACAACCTCCCAAGCTCGAATCAGATAGAAATAGAAATCATGACCAAGCCGATAACTGTTATAGCCACAAGACTAATCCTGTTTCATTTAAAAAAAAAAAAAAAAAAAAAAAATTTGTTTTTTTCTAATCATCTAATCATCTCAGGGGATATAGAAAAATCATCTAATCATCTAACCATCTAATCATCTCAGTGGATATAGAAAAAGCATTTGGTAAAACCCAGCATTATAAAAACCTCAACAAACTAGCCATAGAACATACCTCAAAATAATAAAAGCCGTATATAACAAACCCAAAGCTAATATCATACTGAGTGGGGACACAGGCAAAACCACTTCCCCCTACAAAGTGAAACAGGACAAGGATTGCCACTGTCACCATTTCATTCAATGTTACACTAGAAGTCCCACCCAGAGCAATTAGGCAAGAGAAAGAAATAAAGGGCATCCAAAAGAGAAGAGAGGAAGTCAGACTATCCTTAGGTGCTGACAATATCATCTTGTATCTAGAAAACCTCTTGTATCTAGAAAAGACTCCATAGACTCCTAGAATTGATAAATGAATTCAGTAAAGTCTCAGATTACAAAACAAATGTACACAAATCAGGAGGATTTCTATACACCAGCTGAGAATCAAATCAAGAACTCAATACCATTTACAATAGCTGTAAAAATAAAATACCTAGCAATATATTTAATTAAGGAGGTGGAAAACTTCTACAAGAAGAACTACAAAAAACTGGTGAAAAAAATATAGATGACACAAACAAATGTAAAAGTATCCCTTGCTCATGGATTAGATGAATCGGCATTGTCAAAATGTCCATACTGCCCAAAGTAACCATTTTTCACAGAATTCAAAAAAACAACTCTAAAATTCATATTAAACAAAACAAAAATCCACAAATAGGAAAATCAATCCTCACCAAAAATTTGGAAGCATTACATTACCAGACTCAAACTATATTATACGGCCATGGCAACCAAAATAGCATGGCTTTTGTATAAAAGTAGACATGTAGACCAATGGAACAGAATAGAGGATCCAGAAGCAAAGCCAAATGCCTAAAACTAACTGATTTTTAATAAAGCAAAGAAAAGCATACACTAGGAAAAGGAGCCTATTCAATAAATTGTGCTAGGAAAATTAGCCTCACGCAGAAAAATGAAACTGAATCTCTATCGGTCATCACACACAAAAATTAACTCAAGGTGGATGAAAAATGTAAAGGTAAAATCTGAAACAATTAAATTCTGGAACAAAACCTAGTAAAAGCTATCCTAAACAATGGCCTAGGTGAAGAATTTACAACTAAAACCCCAAAAGCAAATACAACAAAAACAAAAATAAATAAATAAAAAACAAAACCTAATTGAACTAAAAAAGTTTTGCATAGCAAAAGAAATAATCAACCAAGTAAACAGATAACCTATAGAATGGGAGAAAATATTCGCAAGCTATACACCTGACAAAGGCCTAATATCCAGAGTCTATATGTAACTCAAACAAATCAACAAAAGAAGGAAAATAGCCACATTAAAAAGTGGTCAAAAGACATGAACACATATTTTTCAAAAGAAGAGTAATGTATAACCAACAAACAGGAAAAATCCTCAGCATCACCAATCAAGAGGAAAATGCAGATTGAAACCCCAGTGAGATGCCACCTTACCCCCATCAGAATGGCCATTACTGAAAGTCAAAAACCTATGGATGCTGGTTGGGATGCAGTGAGAAGGGAACACTCACACACCAGACACTGTTGGTGGGAATGTAACTTCACACAACCTCTATGGAAAACAATACAAAGATTTCTCAAAGACCTAAAAGTCCATCTACCATTCAATCCAGAAATCTCACTACCAAATAGCTACCCAAAGGAAACGAAGTCATTTTACAAAAAAGACACCTATACCTGAATTTTTATCACAACACAATTCACAAGTGCAAAGACATGGGACCAACATATGTGCCCACCAACCAGCGACTGGTTGACTGGATAAGAAATATGTGGTATATGTACCCTAGAATACTACTCAGCCATACAAAAGAATGAAATAATATCTCTTACAACAACTTGGATGCAACTGTAAACTATTATTCTAAGTGAAATAACCCAGGAACAAAGAACCAAATATCACATGTCCTCACTCATATCCGAGTAAGTGGGAGCTGAGCGTTGAGGATGCACAGATGTACAGAGTGACTTAATAGATGCCAGAAGCTCGGAACAGGTGCAGGGGATGGCTATGAGATGAAAAATTATCTATCGGGTACAATGGACACGCTCCAGGTGACAGGTATATTAAAAGCCTAGATTTCACTATGCAATACAGCCATGTAACATAACACTACTTGTGTCTCCTAAATCTATTTAAGTGTTTAAAAAGATAATTTTTATAAAGAAATTCAAATGAAGGGCAGGGCATGTTGGTATTATCTAGGTATGAAGCATTCTGATGATTTGGCTTAATACACAGAGTTCAAAGAGGCATACAGGTGACTGCTTTTGAAAAGGATTGGTATTAGATGATTAGAACTGTAGAAATTAATGATTCCTGAATAGTCAGTATTCTTTGAAGTTGATTCAAAGAACATCTATCCTTTGGCTTTGGACAGCTGGAGTGGATGTAACACTTTGCAAGGCCCTTTACCGGTCAGATGTATAGTCCTAACTGATTGTAAATCTAAAGCGGAGTACCCACAAGTGGGATTTAATCCTTTTCTGAAGCTCCAGTATTGGTCAAATGTCCTAAAGTGTATCAACCTGAATATCACTTCATAAAATATGGATGAAATGGCAGTGAACTAGAAGAATTTTAAAGCTGAAGTTATCACCTTTACGGTTGTGGAACTTTGACCGACCCAGACAAAATGAACAGCATCGAATCCCAGAGCCTGACAATAAATAATCACAAACGGGTCTCGAGGTAGTCAGATAAAATCGCCCGTTACATAATACTGTAAAATATAATATAGAACATAATCTTTCTCTATGCTAACACACCTGCCCAAAAACCTGGTTTTTGGTTTTGAAATAATTAATATTTAGATGTTCACCCTGAAAGGCTAAGCCAGTGGTTCTCAACCTTCCTAATGCCCCAACCCTTTAATACAGTCCAAAGGGGTGGCCACCCACAAGTAGAGAACTGCTGGGCTAAGCTAAATCTTGAGATTGTGGCTTCAGTGTGAAAGGCATTCCATGTCATTAACACAGGAAAAGTTGCCAATCCCATTTGTAGGAAGTTTTTTGCACATTGCATCTAAAATTATTCAGTAACAGAGTTTTTTGTTTTGTTTCTATAATTATTTTTATTTATAGACTATAAAACAATTGGCAAAATAGTAGAGGGAACATTTTCTGAAGTTATAAAGATACAGAGTCTGAGAGATGAAAAGTATTATGCTTATGACCAAATAAAACAGCATTCAGTAACAGGTTTTGAAGGATAGGATAGGATACCGCCATATTTTACTAGAGTTTAAGTAAGAATTTTCCTTAGCAGAGTTTGTTCCTGCCTGATGTGACTGTGTATTTTTGCCATTATGACCCTCTGAAAGAATCTGAAAAATCTTTGATACATAGAGAGATCATATAACTTGATCTGTAAACTATTTTGTCTATGAAATCAAACATCAATGACAAGCCATTAAAGTTATAAAGGAAACTATAATTAATCTTATTAAGGTGAAGGAACACTACAATTGTTCCATCAATAATGGAACAATTATGGAACAGTTAAACCTAAATCATCCCTATTCCTCTGGCAAGAAGATAAATTATAAAAACTAATACCATCCTCAGAAAAAAGTTGCTGTGAAGATATAAGAAGCAGAATCTTTTTTTTTTTTTTTTTTTTTTTTTTTTGAGAAGTAGAATCTTAATGCACGTGCAATACTGGAAGTGAGTGATTAGCATGATTTTAGACAAGAAAGAGCCACTTTGTATTCTGCTTGTGGGGTCTATATTGGAGAAGTAAATTAGAATTATTATAGTATATTGGAGATTGTAAGAGATTGAACTCACAGCAAGAAAAGAGTTTCAAGATCTCTTACATAAAACGCTCTTCCCTGGACGCGCTGTTAGCCTTTTTGTTAGCCGAGTGGAATGGAACCACAGATTCGTCCACAGAGCTTTCCACACTGCATTTACCTGGGTTTCATCAGCATGCGGAGCACTGAGTCACTGCTCTGGAGAGCACAACCTCCCCATCAGGATCAGCCCCTGGGGAACAGGAAATAAACCTCCAGCATCTTTGATCTTACACATTTGGGAGTTGTTTGTTAAGCAGCTGGCATTAGAAACCCATACCCATGGCCAGAGGAACATCAGAGTCCAATTTTAGGACTCTGGTTCCACCTGCCTCCAGGGGAGTCCGATGCCTCAGCTCCTTATCCAGGTCCCTGCCATCTTCTCTAGCATGAAGAAGCCACTAGCAGGGGTTGTGACAGGCTAATCCCTGGATAAAAGGGTCATAAAGCCACCAGCTGATACGTGCAGCCCTACGTCACATTCAGCTCATTTTATAGTTTTTACTTTGACTCGCCCATGACCATACAGTCCCATCAGAATAAGCAGCGCCTCCTCAGCATTCTGGCTTGTTCTAAGTACACATCTGGTCAAGCTTTGACAATGTGGAACACCCTTCCTAGTCACCCAGCAAACACTGCTTCCCTGCCAGCTACTTTACTAGAGATACCTATAATTTCTATTAGGAACCATGCCACAAAATCCTAAAAAACAAGTTTGACCGTCTCTCTCTGTCTTTCTCTCCGTCTCCTCCACACAGCCACCTATATCTTTCTCATACCAGTTGGTGCTTATTTTTTAGCAGGTAAAACATGAAGCATCACACAAAAAGCAGTCGTAGCAAATGGCCATCTGTTCCTTGGACTGCAGGGGTTATCCAATAGACCCAAACCCTTCTACAGGCTCTCCGAGCTTCCTGATGCTCCACCCACAGCATTCTACATCTGCGTGCTGTCAGCCCCTCAGGGGTTAATACTGGGGAGGTTATATTAGGATAAAAAGAGACCCCATCACTTTATTAGGATAAAAGGAGATCCCAGATTTTAATTGTTTCAGATTTTACATTTACATTTTTAATCCACCTTGAGTGGATTTTTTCTAGGGTGTCAGAGCAAAAAACAATTAATAGGACTGATCCTCCTGAGTCATTGGCCTCATGGTCTGATAGGAAAAGTATAGAGGAGAAAATTAAACATTGAATAGAGATAGCAATGTGTGCTTTAAAATTTAGGTCGCTTGTAGGCAGAGCATGTTAAGTCCCTGGAGAAGGGAAAGAGAACATTTCAGGAGCCCCAGTGTGTTTATTTCCTTGCCCTGCCAAATTTCAAGATAAAATTCTGGTTTTGTTTGTTTCCAGAAACACTCAGAGCTGACAGGACCAGGGAATGTTGCAGCTGTTTGTCTTTTATAACAAAGTTAAATGTGTCTTAACGTTGTGCCAACTCTGACAGGGCTTGACAAGCTTGGTGACTACAGCGCACCTGACAATGTCTTGGAGTGGGAGAATTATAGACTTTTCCAGCTCCCCTACCCCAGGAAAAGGGCGCCTGGGAGAAGTCAGCCAGCTCCCCAGACCCAGAGCACAGACACTGATGAGAAGGGAATTGGGTGTGCATGAGGCTGAGTGCTCTGGGCTCTGGGAATACAAAACAAAAACTGGTAGGGGGGATCAGGTTCAGGTAGAAAAATGGGCAGTGTGGTGGATATAAGGACAACAACTGGAGGAGATTCTCTGTGAGGGGAGGGAGGAACAGGGTCTCTGTACAGTAGAATCCAAACGAACAACACAAATTCAGGCAGAAAAGAAGTTGCAAAATTAAGATTGTGGAAAGGCTAGTTGCATAAATGATTTCCTGCTGGAATGTGGCATCCCAACATTACACAGGAGCCTGACGTATATATGCTCTGTCTGCAGGTATATATGCTCTGCCTAAGCAAAAAGCTCTTCAGTTTTCTCCAGATGAACAAAGGAAGTTTTCAGGAGGCTTCTCTTACTAGTTGTGATGAACAGAGGACTTTGTTTCTTCAATAAAAGGTTGTATTTATCTGCAGTGGGAGAGTAAATTAGGTTCTCTGATTCCAAGACATTGTGGGTCCCAGAACTGATGTGCAAAGCCCCCAGTGGTGAAACTGCAGGTGGAGAAAATGCCAGCCCTATCAACATCTCCTTACTAATTCACATTTCCCAGCATATTCGGATCCAGGGGGAAGAGGACAGAACAGCAGGCAAGGAGGAGAAGAACCTTGCCAAACCACAATTCTCCTCCTTCCCTCCCTCCAGAGTGAACCTGCAAACACCTACTCCCCCCACCCCCTGCTGCAAATTCTCCGTGAATATTCTGAACATGCCCAGTGCCGTAGATCAGGCATTTCATAGCAGAGGGTGGAGCATCATCTCAGCTGTCCCTGGCCTCCCCCATTTCTTCTTATTTCCTGCTACCTCTCCCACAGTGATGTCACTGGAGACACCTCTGCTGCTCTGCTCACTAGTTCCAGCATCCTTAACCTACATGTAGCAGTGGCCCAAGGCAAGTGCTGACAGCGTGAATCTGCTAACTGTGCTGTGTTGCAGGAGGGCCATGGGCAGTCCCTGCAGACACCAATGCCATCTGCTATCACTGTAAAAGCTACTGTTGTCAGCGTAGCTGATATTTGAGGTATAGTTCCTTTAATTTTCACCCAAGCTTAATGAGACCTCACTTATCCCAAAGCTCAGCCCAAAGAGGCTCCCACAGACTACAGCCTGCGTGACAACATTTTACCATCCCTCACTTCCCTCCTCCTGTAAGACTCTAGTCCACGGTCTTTTTACCAACACTGAAGTTTATCTTAGTGTTTTCTTTTCTCAGATTGAGTTCTCTCCAAAGAAGCATCTCTTTCCCTGTGGTGAATAAGGGAGCCCTACTTCCAGTCCTCTAGATGTCCCCTATGCTGTCTGAATCCAAACCATTTCTGGTTTATCATAATCTGTTAATTATTCATTCAACAAATACCCATTGAACACGTTTACAAGGACTCCGCTCGATGCTAGGGCAAGCAGTGGGGAAAAGGTGAATATGATACATGACTTCATGAAGCTTTTGTTGTACTTCAAATGAAAAAATAATAATAAAAGAAATGAGACTGAGTTTACATAATTGGAAGAGAGCTGACTATATCAAAACACAAAGAAATTTTGAACTCATGCTTTGAAGAGAGGAAAATCAATTTGCACAAGTTTATTCTGGAAGTAGGTTAACATAACAAAAAGCATCCAATGATTATGACCTTCTCAAAAAAAGTTTTGGAAGAATTTTCAAAACTACCTGGATGTTCTCCAGCTCAGTCCCAGGAAATTGAATTATGGATCCCTCCCTAGGTAAGTTTCCACAATTACTTCTTTCTTTGTCTGCGATAAGGGGCACTCAATATAATTGGCCACAGTCAGCAATCATGAATTTCAGAGCACAAATCGCCCATGAAGGTTCTCAATTGTCCTGGAAATAAGGTCACAGCATTGTTCCAATTCATTCAGAACTATATTTGAGGCTAGCTTCACAGCTCCCTGTCAGAGTTAATTTGACCAGTAGCTCTCCTAAATTTCCTCTGTAGAAAAGGGGTGTCTAAATCTGCTCTTGAAGGCACCGCAGTTTTCACTCTTACTGTCACCATCTACACAGTCATCACTAGTTTTGTTCTGGGGTCTGGAGCCTTTGAGAGATGAGGGGCAGAGAGCAAAGGCTTGGGGGGAACACCCAACCACAGGGTGAGTAGATTGAGAAGTAGGAGGGAATCCTCCTTACCACCCAGCCAATGAGGTGCCGAGAATCTTAAAAAATAATAATACATGTTTTCAAAAGGAATAAACAAGAGTCCCAGGACATGTTAAGAAAGAACAGCCTGTCATCCCAGCTGCTCAGGTGTGGGCAGATATAAAACCACTTGCAACGTGTCAAGCACAGCTGTCCTGGTACTGGTCAGGGAAAGACCTACAGCCTTGGACATGACAGTAGGAGTGATGGCCACATAGTTAGTCATGGTGATAGCCAGGAAAGTGGAAATTGCAGGAAAGCAGCATTTTGGAGTCACAGAACCTCCCACCGTACTCTCCCAACATTCACTCAAACCATCCTGATCATGAATCACCCCCAGTCCTGGCCTCCATTTCCGAATCCCACCTCTCTTCCCAGCACGCACCTCAGATGCCTAATCTCTTTTTGCCTTGGGTGCTCTTCCCTGCACCCCCAACCAGCTCCTGACCACAATGTCCACACACTGCCACTGCTCTGTCCACTGGACTAATCTGGATTATGCATCAGGATAAACTCCAGTCTCCCCAGACCTCACCCTTTAATGGGGATAGGTTCCTTCAGTCAAAAGGCTTTGATATCTGCAGCAGATTTCCTGTAGAAGGCCCCAAGATGCTGGTGTGGATCGAGGTTCTGACCCCTCCACAAACGTTTATTTTACCTTACCACTAAGACTGAATTTGCTATTAGAATTTCAAAGATGCAATCAACTTGACCTGTACACTTTGAGATTTTATGATTTCTCACAATCTTACCTTTAAAATTTAAAATGTTTATATCAGGAGATATTGGTCAAAGGGTACAAAGATTTAGTTAGATGGGATGAATAAGTTCTGGACATCTAATGTGCAACAGCATGACCATAGTCACTACATTGTATTGCGTACATGAAATTTACTAAGATAATGATCTTCGATGTTCTCAAATACAAAAACATAGTACCTATAACATATAAGTGATGGATAAGTTAGTTAGCTTGATTGTGATGTTCACTTCACAGGGTACACATGTATCAAAACACCACTTGCACACCATGAATATACATGATTTTTATTTGTCAATTATACATCAATAAAGCTGGCAGAAACAAAAGGGAAAGAAAAAGGAACTTTTCTAAGGGGAAAATGAATGAATAAAATTTTTTAAATATTCATAATGATGTAGTTCACTAGCTCAAAGTTATGGATTTAGGAGCACAATGAAATAAATACATTTAACGTGTGCCTTAACTTGGAGCCTTTAACCACGAGAAGGATAAATTCTACTAATAGGGTAAGAACTGGTCAAATATTCTCAGGGCTGTGGCCCAACTTCATGAGTGTGTGACCTGGCCAGGCCCACAGGACCTTGTACTTGGTTTAATGTTCTAGGTCACTGTCCTGAAATTCTCAGTCATTTTTCTGACAAGAGTCCCTGCATTTCCCTTCTTCACTGGGCCCTGCATATTAAGTAGCTGGTCCTGCCTGAGTGTGTCCAGATCACAGGGTCCACATAGTCAGGAGAGTCCCTGCAGTTCCTGCAGGATTGGCAGGAAGCTTCCAAATAGAATTCAAGTAAATCACAGAGAGGAAGACACAGAACAACTGACATCAACTAAGAGATTCAAAATGAGAAAAATCAGCCATCCAAACTATCTCACAGCCAGGGTAAAATTCTTCTTTGGGATAGCCCCTTAATCTGATCTTACTCTATGTTTTTAACTTCTCAGATAAGGAAGCTCAGACTTTTAACAAGAAAAGATTTAGAGTAATCAGGAGAGACTGTCATGGAAGATAAAAGGCTTGACATCCTGTTTGTTTACATGACTAAATATGGTGTTCATCAGGAGAATATGTCTATATAGAGAATAAAGACAGTTTTTCCAAACATGGCATACAGAGTTGGTGTACTTCATGCTAAGGTTAAGCATAGTACAGTGTGTATGTGGACTAGCAGAGTGAATGTTCTAGAATAAGGGTTGGAGGAAAGAGGCAGATTTAAAGAACTTGAAAACAATAATTCAAGAGATAGGTAGTAGAGAATGAAGATAGACTCTGAACTGGAGAATAAATAACAAGGGCAATTTCTCTTGGAAGCCTGGGGTGGGGAAACATGAAGTGAAGATAACCAGCTGGGTGAGTGTTGAGACCGTCTACAACGATGCCAGTAAACATGGAAATTACAGCAAGAAAGTGAGAGATGTGTTTGGGGTTTTGTGTTTATTTGTTTGTTTGCTTGGGGTTTTTTTTAGCCATCTCCAGAATTTTGGGAAATCCAGATTAAAATAAAAAGAGAAATAATTAGGAATTGGTGGAAATCTTTGGCCAGGGTTTGCACCTAGCTCCTGGGAAAATTCTTGAAACTGGGAAACACATATAGAAGAAGGATAAGAGGGACAAAACAATGAAGAGAGGGGAAAATCTTTAAAATATCCCCTATAGGCAGCTATTTCTAAGACACTCAGTATGAAGAAAGATAACCAGACAGAGGGCTCCTGGATTTAGCAACAAGCATTTAATACTAGGATTTAATATATCATTTTTCAAAGGTACTGTAGTGGGTTTTGTTTTTTTTTTTACTTTACATTTTATTCCATGAGGCGAAACTCCTGAGGGCACAGCCACACATTCTGCTTGACAGCACACCCCCAGCACCTGGTACGATGGGATAAGAAATCAACTTCTCCATAATCAGCAGAACTTCACGTCTCCGAGAAGGTAAAGACCTCTACTAACAAAGAGATTTTATGTCTTACTTCTTTTGACAAATGATATAACCTGTTTACAAATCCTGTGTATCTTACCAGACAAATACTATAACCTTTTTTCAATATTCCCATCAAACTCAAGGCTTTTAAAGAGCCTTGTGAAGGATGATAATGTGATAAGATCAGCTTTTCTTCCCCCTGAGGAGCATCTTCCCCACCTGTGTCACAAAGACCTTTTTGCTTCTCTCCTGCTGACCAGAAAGCAAATCTCAAGGATGGTCTTGGCTACCCTCAGGACCGAAGAAGACCTGTCATTTTTTCATGTAAAATAACAGGGTGGGACGGTCCCCAACTGGTGAGCTCTCTCCTCCTTTCTGCAATGCAGTTGTAAGAACACAGAAGCTTTTCTTAAGAATTTTCAGGCTTTGATTTTCTATAACAAACACTAGGGATATAAAAGGCACTCCAAAAAATTTTGGTGAATGAATGGATGATGATATATCCTCTACTTTATGACCTCTGGATGGTCATCCATCCACAAATACTGAGACTGACTTTGCTTTGTTTAAGAAGAGAAATAGGTCTTTTATTTCCCCATTACACCTCAGAAAGCTGGAAAAAGGAAACATCAAAAATGGATGAGGCTGAAAGGGTACACAGTCTAAGACAGTAGGAAAACTTTTTTTGAACTTTAAGATATATTGCATAGTGTAGTGAACATAGTACATGATAGTGCATTGTGAATCTCTAAATCATTAAGAGAATATATTTCAAATGTTACGACCACAAAAAAATTTTAAGTATTTGAGATGATGGATCTGTTAATTAGCTAGACTTATTTATTCCACATTACATTCATAAATCATAACATCACTTTGTACCCCATAAATATATACAGTTATCATTAGTCAATTTATAATTAAAAATTAAAATTAAAAACAAAGAAATGGGTCTGTCTGTAAGTAATTGGGCCACCAATATTTTGACTCCTAAAATCAGAAACACGCTTTATATAAGAGTTGAAAATTATGTTAAAGGCTAGACGAATCAAGAATATATTTTTCTTCCCAACAAACCCACAGCTAGAATCACCTTAAGGTATGAGAACAAGGTAAAGGGGAAGGCAGTTGGTGGCATAAAGCAAGCTTTGCACAAATCACCATGACTTCTCTCCACAGTTGTCAGCGAACAACAGGTCATCAGGCAGATCTCATCATCAATAGCCTGTGGTTGGCCTATTCCAGATTCTTCATCTGTTTTATCTCAAAGGTGTTTTCTAAATCTTGTGCCCAGAAGCTGTATAAGCAAGCAGGATGTTAATTCCAAACTTTGAAGAGGGAACAAGCTAAGAGCATACTGGAAGCAAAATGCCTTCCCTTTAGCTAGCCTCCCATTACAGTACCAACAGCCTGTGGGTGCACTTACAGGCAGGGGGTTCCCACAAGAGAGTCATGACACAGAGAGAAATTAGGAAAGCACAGAGACCTGGAGAACCGTATGATATGGGAATGACTGAAGCTGTTAGAAGCAAGAAAAGTACATCGAAAAAAAGAAAAAAAAGGAAGATTTAGGGGAAGGGAAACTCTTCAGAGGAAATAACAAAAGAAAACCAGAATACAATGGTCACCCAAAAAATTGCCACATTTTTCTGGTGTTTCATTTCCAAGAATTCACTACCAAAAATCCTAACAGCTGAAAAGGCAGTGAACAACTCATCAGGAGCCACTGTGAGCACTGGGTGGAACCAACACAGGAGAACAAAACCACATGCAGCAAAATACAAAGGACCCAAGGACATCTCTCTAAGGTGCTATTGGGGGAGAGGCCATAAGCTGTGCTCCAGAAAGCAATGGGTGAAAGCAATGAACTGTACACAGACAAGGATGTGAGGCAAATTGTGCTGGTGTCAAGCTGGATAAGCCAATAAAGGAGTTTAATCACTGCAACAAAAGCCCAAGGTTAATAGTGACAAAGTCCACCAACAGTTGCACGGCAATAATGTGGTGACTTTGGACAGAAGCTGGCTAGTGGCTGCTCTCTGGACTGGGAGAAGTTCAATAGAATCACTTGAAAGAAATCAGATACGAATCTGTCCAAAAGAAAGAGGAAAAACTCTCAGACAGATGGTATTTTTTAAATTATAATGAAACCACCTTCAGAGAAAAGCTTTGACAGGAAAGTGAGGTGAGAAAACAAGCACCCATTAGCATAATGGGTCCCAGAGTCCAGGCACAGTGCAGCCCAGGCAGAATGTATACAGACTTAAAAGAGGCCACTGATACAGCCCCAATCCATAAGAGAGTCTGGACTCCCAGCGTTGCCAAGGAAAATAAGAGAGATTGTCATTAATTTCCTGCTTCCAAATGACCTCTTCAAGTACAGAAGTTTCCCTGGAAAACTCATGACCAGAAAATCAATCATCTAAAGGAGCAAAGAGAACTTACCCTCTGCCTAGTCATCCATAATTTTGGAGCCAGTTTAAAAAGGAATGGGAGGAAGTGGTATGAAAACCACCTTTGATTCTCTAACCAATTATATAAAGAGGAAAATACCATCTGATATTTATGTTACAATCATCAAAAAAATGCACAGGTATGACAGAGGCTATAGGAACTTGTTAGAATATGAGTTTTTTCATAAGCTCCAGTTAGGGGATTTCCCTATTCCCATCAAGCATATCCTCGCAGTGTAACTATGTTCTCTCTACATCTATTTTGTGCGTGCGCATGTGTGTGTGTGTGTGTGTGTGTGTGTGTGTGTGTAAGGAGAATGGGGACAAAAGACCCCATTCTTGGCAAGGGAAAACACTCCCAGCAACAGGGAAAAACAAAGCCAGACGCTGAGCAAGGCAGAATAAAAAAAAGTTTAGCTAGCTTACTTTTAAACTAGCAGTTAAATTACCTGTCTGAGCAGTTTCTGCTTTTACTGGAAGGCTGGACTGTAAGAGATACAGCTTACAAACACCCATGCTGAGTCTGTAAACACTCTGGAGAACAATGGCCATAGCAGAAGCTGCATGCAAGGCCTGGAAAGGATCATTAACTAGGCCAACTCCTTCCCAGTCAACAGTCAAAGCAAATACCCTCTGTAGGGATTTGCATTATGGCCAGGGCAGAGATCAAGGGAACAGCTCAAACCCTGAGATACAGGCAGGAGGGCTTGTACCCTAACCATGTAGCCATGTAGGGAAATACCTCCAGGTGGGGATAAGGGGAATATTCCTCTTTTCCATCAATTCTTCAAAGGAGGCCTGACTCTACCAAGTCTGCTCTGCAGAGAAACTAGAGGGGTCTAACCTCTCCCAAGGCATCTGTGTGTGTGACCACAGACAGGAGGCTGCCCCCACACAAGGCTCAGGTTCTGGATTTCTCAATGTTGCCCAGACCCTTAAAGTTAGTGATTGGCGGCACCTATGGCTCAAAGGAGTAGGGCGCCAGCCCCATATGCCGGAGGTGGCAGGCTCAAACCCAGCCCCGACCAAAAACTGCCAAAAATAAATAAATAAATATAGTGATTATAGATAAAATGAGAACTAACATGTTTACTCACAGAAACTACTAACATTTTATTCCCTTCCTCAGGTGCCTGTGGCTCAAAGGAGTAGGGCACCGGCCCCATATGCCAGAGGTGGCAGGTTCAAACCCAGCCCTGGCCAACAACTACAAATAAATAAATAAATAAATAAATAAAATAAAGTTAGTGATTATAGATAGAGTGAGAACTAACATGTTTACTCACAGAAACTGCTAACATTTTATTAGCTTCCTCAGCTTACCCTCTCAGCTAAATGAGAAGATAGCCTTCAATAAAAGTTGGGTGGAACTAACCCCCAAGGCCACTCTCTGGAACCCCATAAGCTAGCAGTGGTCGCCTGTGTTCCCACCTTTGAAAACGCTATTCTGCACATCCTGTCTCTTTATCTCTCACCACTTTTTAACTTTTTTTCTTCGGTGGATAGCCACCAGTTCCACAGGTCTTAAAGGACCCTGCCCCCAGGGCGGAACCCCAGCAGTGTTTGTGTGTGTGTGTGTGTGTGTGTGTATGTGTGCGCGGGAGAGAGAGAGAGGTGGGGAGAGAAGCAGAGAATTAAAAATGGCATTAGGAGAGACAGTTTGCTCACGAACATAAGCCTTTGGCTCAAGGTTGTATAATTTGCTTTACATTCCAAATCCGCCAGTACTTGCCATCTGGCCCGGAGGAAGCCTGTTCAATGGAAGCCTGGGCTGGGGCGCTAGGTCCAAGCAGGAAGCGCTAACCCAATTAGCCGGTAAAGACAGCAAAGGGCAGCCTTTGTGCAGATACCTCTTTTGATGCCATCCTGATGCTTCCTGCAGTAACGAAGGGAGAAGCCCAAATTTGAAAGGTTTTCTCCCCTCCAAGTCCACCGCTAAGCCTATTTTGACTTAACTCCCTCATGATTCACAATATCAGAAGTTAATGGATTTCTACAAACTCCTTGTGCCCTGCACACTGCCCGCTTTCTTCCAGTTCTGTCCTCCCTTCCCCTTCTTCCGGCACCTCCCAGTTCTTCCCTCCTTGTTGTCGTTATCCCCCCACTTTCTGCCCATCACTTTTTCCAACATTTTCCCCTCCCGCTTTACCTTTCTGTCTTCCTCACTTAGTGCTCCCTCTGCCAAGCTGCCTCCTTCATCCACTTCTACCCGACCTTCCCCCCACCTCTCCAGCCACCAAACTGATTCCCTTCCACTTGGTGACATTTGTATTCAAGCTTTTCTAGTATACCAACATACAGCAATTCATCATAATTAGGAGGGGAAAGAAGCCATTTTCATATAATGAAAATTTTGGGAAAGAAAACAACTCTCTTTTTTTTTATTTTATCATGTTTTTAATGGTGAATCTCTATTTTCTTTATGTGATACACTTTCAGGATTGGAAGATAATATTTAGAAGTCTTTTGACTCTATATCTTTTTTAGTTATTCTTTTGAAAATGTAATTATGTAAAAACACATAACATATAGTTATCATCTTAAATCTTTCAGTACATTTGAGTAGTGTTAAGTATGCTCACTACTTATAGGAGGCAAAAGACAAGCAGAACTTTCCCATCTTGCAAAACTAAAACAATATCTGTTAAGGAAAAACATCCAGAGAAAACATTTCTTAAAGGAACCAGGTTTCAAAACATTCAGGAGAAAGCAATGAAACACTGTCACAAAGGCAAGCTGGGACAGCGCTTCACCTGATAACATATTTATAATTAGCACATTCATCCATTTGAGTGCAAATGTTTCAGCTGAAAGCTTTCCCTCTTCATCAGCATAACATGTCCCTTGTTTACTCTATTAATTTACTTAGCAACCCCTTTTTCACAGATGGAGGTTAAACAAGCTTTTGAGTAACAAAGCTATAGGTCTCAGCAGATGGTCCATAGAAAAAGCCTTGCTGGTCTAGGCAAAACAAATTTTGCACAACAAAATTTTAATTGGATATTGTTTGTTTTGTTCCCTGTAAGCAGGCAGAGTTGCCCTTAGATATAAATATGAAAACAGTCTACGTTCATCTGCTGAGTTCTGCTCTTTTCTTTCGGGTTTTTTTTTTTTTTTTTTTTTTTTTATTTCAGGTTAATGTGAGGGTACAAAATAACCCAGTCACAATATTTGAATTTGTCAGGTAGAGTCCCTCCTGTAGTTATGTCCCACACCCAAAAGGTATGCCATGTACCCCACCTTGTGCCTGTTTGATTGGCATAATAGTAAATGTAAAATAGTAAAAACCCAAACTCCCCTTCCCTCTCCCCTCTCCTTCCGTCCTCCTCCCCCCAACTTGAATTGAAATGAGTTTTTCTCCTATGTGGGCATGAATTAGATTGTCTACTAGCTTGATATTAGTATTGAGTACATTGGATACTTGCTTTTCCATTCACATGATACTTTACTGAGAAGAATGTGTTTCAGCTCCACCAAGGTTAACGCAAAAGACGTGAGGTCGCCATCTTTTTATGGCTGAATAGTCTCCATGGTACCCTTGTCCTTCCTTCTGTCCTCAGGAGAGTCCCTTGTTCTGTGCACAAGTGGTCTACTTCACCTCTCTGATAAAACCATTAGAAAGAAAAGATTCCAGCATTGCACTGTGGATCTTGGGATGAGTTGGGGATTCAATACCTATTTGACTAATGAACTAAAAAAAAAAAAGTAATTAAACATCAAGAACCCATTTACTATTTTGCCAATCAAACTCTGTTGTCTGTAAAAAAAAAAAAAATTTTTTTTTTTTTTTTGCAGTTTTTGGTCAGGGCTGGGTTTGAACCCACCACCTCCGGTATATGGGGCTGGCACCTTTTCCTTTGAGCCACAGGTGCTGCCCAGAATTTAACCTAACTTCAGAAAGCTGAATTTTAAAGAATTTTATATCCTTTTCTGGATCAAAGACACACACAGATTTGAATCAATCAACATGAGATCTCAGAGAATTTACCTTGTTAATAGCCCCATTTATGAAATCCACCTTTCATCCACAGCCAAGTCCAGATGCCATTTTTATATGGTGCACACTTTTTTCTCCTGTTGAGATGCTTTTTTTTTTTTTTTTTTTTGTGGCTCTACCATCTACTACACAATCTAGAAACTTCTTTGGCCACTGCTGATTGAACCAGGACACCTTAACCAAGAGCTGACTGAGGCTCTTTCCGGAGAAACTGGGAATAGAACTGGGAAAGTCCAGTCATCTGGAGTCCAAGAGTCTATATTCTTACATAGACCTAAAGGCTGAGATGGGACCAGTTTGGGAGTTATCATAGTACATCCTCCTTGCAAAACCTGGCCTAACATTGGTTGATGGTTTACAACTGTTACATTCTTTCATTAAAGGCAGAGGCATATTTTAGCATCACAATTCAGCTAAACTTCTCATCACAACTGGATGACAGAATCCATAAACAGAGCTAAGCTGAGTCTTAAGACCTTCGCCCTTCCAAAAATGTAATCTTTATTTCTTATTGTTTTTTTTATTATTATTATTTTTATTGTTTAGGATTCATTGAGGATACAAAGAATTAGGTGACACTGATTGCATTTGTTAGATAATGTCCCTCTTGGAATTGTGTTCCTCCCCCAAGAGGTGTGCCATACACCATGACCCCCCCATCTCTCTCCCTCTGCTCCCTCATTCCCCTAACCCCACCCCTTGTATTAAATGCTCATCTATTGCCTTTATGTTAGAATTGAGTACATTGGATTCTTGCTTCTCCATTCTTTTGATGCTTTACTAAGAAGAATGAAAAATGTAATCTTATATCTTCTCCAGGAAAGAAGAGCTATACAGATATTTCTAGACAATTCCATATGGTGAACATCACCACATTTTGCTAAGGGAAAGTCATTAGCACAAATGCCCTTTGTGCTAATGTTAAAACTGTCTAGAACCTATCTGAGGTAAACATGGTTGAAACTTGTGGTAACTGTCTTTGGAATGTGGATTTCTGGTTAAGTTCTTTCAAACATTAACAACCTAGTCCTAGTGTATATTGCCAATTACCACCTCCCCCAAGAGGAATACTGAATTGGTTACCTAAAATCTTAACTAATGGTCCTTCAGGTCTGAAGACATCTCTACAATGTATGTAGAGATGTATATATACATACACATACTTGGGCATGTGTGTGCATGTACATGGACCATAGGTATATGTCTATCTATACATGTATGTACACAAACATATACATACAATCTCCACTGAAAATTTCTAAAATGATTTACTGACATTATAACAATCATGCACTAGCAAAGCCCAAGTATCCAGTCTGCAGAGAAGAGGATAAAACACATGTAGGCAGAAGCAGATAAGAGAGACAAGGTGTTCTCAAAATACCCACCTTGGTTTTTGGTGGTTTCCCTTATAGCAGCTTCAATTCTTAATAAGACCCTAGCTAGGCTTCCTACTTTGGACTCATACAAGATACCCTGATAACCATTATATTAAATTTCTCCTTTTTAAAAAAAAAAATTATTTTGAGTATATTCCATCTCTTGCTACCAAACAATTCTCGGCTATGAGATTAATGCTATTGTTAGGGTTAATATGATTACAAACAAAAATAAACTTGACATTGCAGTTAGCCTCCCAACTTCATTACCGGGCAAAATATGTTTTCCATTAGACTTATTAAAATACTGAAAACAGCTCAAGAGTCACACTAACCACCTTCCAGACTCACAGGAACCTTCAGTTGGGAATCACTAAACAGAGGTGTGAATGTCCAAGTGCTTTTCTCTAAGATATGTTCATTTTTAAAGAGGATGCTTTTTAAACTCAACCAACCTCTATTTGGTACCTGTTATATGAAATAACTGATTTAATTACAGTCTGAACTTTGAAGCACTGGCCAGTTTCAAACACAAGCAGGCAGAGGGGAACAATCATTCTGACGAGGCTGGTGTAGGACGCAAAGTCGTGAAGGACGCTGCAGAGGATGGAAGGATGAACAGAAGACTCCTCACACAGGACGAAGCTCCTGGAGCTGTTCCTGAGTAACAGTGCCGCCAGGTCCTTGCTCAGGAGGGAACAGAGTAAATCTGTTTCCATAGTTAACACTTCAGTAACATGTATATGGTTCCTTATAATTTATATATGGTCCCTGTCAATTTATGTAAAAGCTTCTGTTCACAACACCTTCTTCCATCCTAGCCCCAGTCATAAAGTGTCACAATGGTTACTTGGTATCTTCACTGACAGCTATAGTTAGGAGTCTGTGGTCCTAGGTAGGCAAATTAGTGACTTCCATTATGAACTTCTTGTTAAGCTTCCTGGCCAGGTGTGCTACACTGCACAGAGGCACCCAGAGCAGTCCTTTGTATAGTATAGATGCCCAGAGCTTGCTTTCTTTGTTAACTTTAAAATTCTTCCATAATTTTATTCTCTATTCTCCAAGGCGCTTGTTCATGTAAGAACTCATCGGCACAGACTGCCTCTTGTTCCCCAGTGGGACCCCTGGGGGGGGTCACAGTATCCTTTCCCACCAGCAAGTTGAGGCTACCTGCCCTGCCACCCTAGATGAGTAGCAAGGAGAAGGAGCCAGGATTTCTTCTCCGGAAGGGTTTGTCTTTCTTGTACACAGTGATCTAACTCAGGTCCTTACCTAGCTCTGCTGAGAAGAGGTCTTGGAAAAATTCCTTCCACTGCCCCCATCACCCCCCACCCCAAGCCCAGGGGATCTATTTGCCATTTATTTGCATAATGGGGGATCTATTTGCCATTTGCTTACATAACTAAAGAGTCATTCAAATGTCTCTCCTCTACAAAGGCCTACTTTAAAGTAACTGCAGCTGGAAACTCCAGAAAGTACTTCATTTACTCACTTAGACATTTCTAGAGTCGCTGCCTGGGGCTAGTCTGCATTCAAATGTTTGCTTCCCACCCTATCGCCCACTCAGCTCCTCTGGTCTCTAAAAGGCTAGATGCAGATCCACTTTCCCTTTGAATTTGACATCTCCAGGCATTTTCTGCCAATACACTTGATTTTCCTTCCTTTGTACTCAAAGAATTATGTTTCAAAAGAAAAGCAATCAAATGCAGTGGTTAAGAAAGCAGACTTTGTACCCCCACTTCCCTGGTTTGGCCCAGCTCTGACACTTATTAGCTGTGTGATGTGGGAATTACGTCACCTCTGGGTCCCTCTGTTTCCTCATTTATGAAATGGGAAATGTGAGATGGCCCCTCCTGACCTCCTGGAGCCCTTACGAGGATTGAAGAAGTTGATTTAGGTAAAGCAATTGGAAAGAAAGACTTCCTATCATATCAAGTAAGCAGCTATTATTATATAAACTCTGCTGTTCAAAACTTTCAGTTATTCAGTGGTCCCCAGACTTGTCAGACAGCCTGGACTGGCCTATCTCTATAAGGCTCAAAACCATTAGACCCAACATCCTCATTAATAAACTATCTTGTAGCCTCACAATTACCATCTTGGAATAAAATTCATAGATAATATACCCTGCCCAAATACATAATTTGAAAATAATTAATATAATACCCTAACTGTAATAAGTGGGGAATATTAAAAATTATAATGAAAAATATGAACATGAATTCTTGGGCAGACTACAAAATTCCATCACATTAACATTCAGGAGGCCTGAGTAAAAGGACATGAAGCGATTAAGTGCCTGTATTCAGAGGCAGCCCTGTGAAGGCAGCAGCAAAGCACAAGCAGACTAGCAGGCATGCCGTGCCAGCAGCTTAGAAGCTGTGTGTCTCGGTGCTGCTGGAGGTATTCGGAAACGAAGACTTCCAAACAAAACAGAGCTCTGTCTTCCTTCCAGTTAGCTCCATTGTAGAAAATTCCGTGTATAATAAAAACATATAGACCGAGCACGGTGGCTCACACCTGTAATCCCACCACTCTGGGAGCCCGAGGTGGGTGGATTGCTTGTGCTCAGGAGTTTGATAACAGCCTGAGCAAGACCAAGACCCCATCTCTACCAAAAATAGAAAAATTAGCCAGCATTATGGCAGGAGCCTGTAGTCCCAGCTACTTGGAAGGCTGAAGCAAGAGGATTGCTTGACTCAAGAGTTTGAGGTTGCTATGAGCCATGAAGCCACAGCACTCTACCCAGGGCGACAGAGTGACTCTGTCTCAGAAAAAAAAATTTTGTAATTAAAAAAATAGGCAATTACTTTGCGATTATATGTAAAACAGAATTGAGTTCATTCTCAGATAGTTTATAAACAATTTTTTGCCTACGTGAATTTGAGGGTAATAGTCAAAACCAGTACAATATTTGAGACAATTCTTCACTAAGTCCATTATCTCCCTCCCGACCAGCCTCCTCAGTCATTTGGCAACACAACCAATTTCCAAACCAGCTTCTCAGGACCAGTCTATCTCACTAAAAAACACTGGTTTAATGAGTGTGGGTGTGGAGGGAGGGAAGATATATGTTAGTCCACAGAAGAATCACCACTTTGCTCCTCAGAGGAGTTCCAACAATTGAAGAAGTTCCAATGGAAGAACTGTCGTAACAGTGGAACAGTCAAAATATCCTCCAGTATTGTGTACTATATTTATAATTAAGATATTAAGAAATAATTAGAATTCTCAAAATCAAGTATGAATCAGCAAAACCCAGACTAGGAAAACTAAGAAATATAAAAGTATCTTCACCTAGCAAGTTGTAAATAAGAGAGAGAAGAGAGAAGAAAGAGATTATGAAATAAAAGAGACTCAAATGGCATTAATCATTTGTAATTTGTGACTGTTAGGACATAATTAAGATTATGAACACTGACTAGATATTTGATGAGATTAAAGAATTCTTGTTAATTTTGTTGGTGAGATATTGCAACTGTAGTTTTTGAAGTGAGCCCATATTTTCTAAAGATACAAGTTAAAATATTTGTAGATGAAAAATATAGAATTTACTTGACAATAATATGGGATTGGTGGAAGTAGGGGGGAACACAGTTGAAACAAGATTGGCCATGAGTTCCATTTTATTTCTGGGTATGTTTTACATATTTCATAATTTTAAAATATAAATTGAATTCTAAAGATGCAATTATAGAGAAAGTAACAACTAAGAAGGATCAGAGTCTGGTAACATAACATTCTAATTAATGCTATATTAAAGGTGGGAAACGTTTAAAATATAGAATGGGGAAAAGGATCACAATTCCATCTCAGGGTCCTTTTTGGTGTGATTTAGAGAATTCAGCAATAATCCTTTGTTTGTTATTTTCATCCACTGTTTCTTTTCCACTTCATAAAGCTTTCAAAAAATTTTTTATAAAACTCAGTAGAGGATCAGGGTCAGAAAAGGAGAGAAAAGGGCACAATAAAACTGTTTCCTACCCCATGGAGATGTGCTGGCATAGAGCAGAGCCTTTCAGGGAAGCACCAGTCTGTGCGCTAGCAGGGATAGTCTCTTCTAAGGAAGAGAAGAAATGGATATGGAATTGGCCTGGAGTCAACACCGGTCTCCATAGGTTTCTACTTACAGAAGTCCCTTGTCCTCAAATATTTCTCAGCTCTAATTCCTTAAAACTATTAAGGAATAGTTAGGAACTATTGAGGAACTATTTGGGTAGGTATTTTGACTGTTCTACTGTTATGACAGTTCTGTCATAATAGAACTAGGAGGTAGTTCTTCCTCCGACCTAAGCCTTTGCCTGTTCCTTTCTTGGACAAAAAACCAATGATTTGCAAAGACTCTCCTTTCCCAAACATTTATACACTGTTGGTGGGGCTCCAAAATAAAACAGCCTTTTTGTAGAGAAGAATGGAGATCCCTCACAAAGGTAAAAGTAGACCTACCACTTGGTCACATAATCCCATTACTAGGTATCTACCCAAAAGAAAAAGAAAATAAAGTTACCATAAGACCATTTGTACTCAAATGTTTACAGCAGCTCAATTCACAATCATAAACATGTGAAAACAACCCAGGTGCCCATCAACCCATGAATGTATTAATAAACTGTGGTATAGTTATAGCATGGACTACTATTCAACCATGAAAAAGATGGAGGTGTAACATCTTTTGTATTTACCTGGATTGAGTTGAAGAACATTTTCCTTAGTAAAGTATGTCAAGAATGGAAAATCAAACATCGAATGTTCTCAGTATTAATTTGAAACTAGTAGATGAACAACATAGGCCCATGAGAGGAAAAACACAGGCGAGAGGAAGGGGGACAAAGGGTTCAGTAAGTTCCCACCTAGCAAGTACAATGTAGGGGTACATGGCACCTCTTCTGGGTGAAGGACTCAAATACAACTCAGACTTTCTCAATGCAAACAATCCAACCTAGTCATATGTACCCTCATATTAATCCGAAATAATTTTTAAAAAAGAGTTCCCTTTCTCAGATCTTAGTAGATACAATGGAATGGGAAAAAGGAATCTTTGATCTTGTTGAGGTAATTGTTCCTCACATAACATCTGTAATTTATTCTAAAATACATGAGCAAAGAACTTGTAATGTGTACCACTTTTAATCTATACCTAGATAGGAACTCACATTTCAGCCTAACCAGGCTCCCTTCATGACTAGCTGGTTAGTACCTGAGTGATGCTACTTGGAAGCAGCGCATATTCCACAGGCAGCTACCAGAGCATTTTTAACTATTTTAATCTCCCACTGGCAGTCGAGTGTTTGACAATTAGTGTAAAAGGTAATTGAAATCACTTTTCACTGGTGAAGAGAGACATCCAAGATGTATAGATTGGCTAGAAATACCATATGAGTACCTTGTCAATTGCCTTTGTGTAAATCTGGTCACCTGCCAGCTTACCCCCTTGGAGTGACGTTCTTGGCCTGGGGCTACCTTGCATTCTAGGTTTTGCCTTTAACAGAGAATTCTGTCACACAATTCCGAGGTTATCTGAAACCTGACCACAGAACATTATCTTCCATCACTGTAAGTTCCACCCATGTCTGAGAATGAGACTTGGCTGAGACTGTGAGAAGTTGCATAACCACTTTGTGCCACTTGCTTGCTAATGTTTATGAAAGTGCAGAATCCAGTGCGAGACTCCCTCATCCTTTAACTCACCTACTGCATATTGAGGTAGGGCTGCGGGAGGCCTATAGCCCTTAGCTACATCAAAATAATAATAGCTCTCCCTTCTACCAGTAAAAACCTATTCATTGTGTGCTGCCAACTTGGCTTAGATCATTTTGCAACAGATGTGTTTCTGACATTTCCAATTAGATATAAAAGGCTTTTTCCTACAGAATCCTCAAGTTTCTCAACATACATGCATTACATGGATATATACAGGGCTTTGCAAACTACTGCTTGGGGTCAAATGTGATGGGCTGTTTTTCTACAGCCAATGAACTAAAAATAGTTGTTACAATTTTAAGCAGTTGAAAAAATTAAAATAATATTTTGCGACGTGAAAATAGATGAAAGTTGAGTTGCAGCATTTGAAACTAAATAAATATATTGGCATACAGCTATACCTGCTTGTTTATGCATTCCTGTGGCTGGCTACTTTCACACGGCATCATGACTAGTTAGGACAGAGACAATATGACATGCAAAGCCAGCCTAGAATAATACTACCTGGTCCTTCACAGAAAATGTCTGTCCATCTCTTGTGTATATCATAGTCATTTTTAGACATATAAGAATAATACAATATTATGGAGAACTGATTTCCAAGTTTCAAATAGCTAACTTAAGAATTATTGGAAGAAATATAAGCCATCTGTAAGCTGGGAACAGATTTTGAGAGGGTTTTCATACTTTCATTTTTAAAGTAAGATAAATGCTTGGTAATCGCTCATGCATAAAATTTAATAACCTTCACCAGCCCTTGGACTGAGGCCAGGGCACAGCACCTGACCACACATTATAAATAAGGAATAGAAATGCCTTGCCCATATTCTTCATATAGGAAAAAGGTAAAAATATCTCAAATAAAATTATCAGTATCATGCCTCCTCAATGTGAAATGCATTCCTATCTTTTTGTCTCACCTTTTTAATTCTACAGATACATAACATAGGTTATGGTTTTTAATAAGCCTACGACATCAAATTTATTAAAAGGAGAATTATAGCAATGTTGGGCTGATAGCAGCAAACCAATGGAAAGTTTCAGATAAAGTTTTTGAAGCAAGAGCAGACAATTAAAGTGTGCATGCCACTGCCTGCTGCCTATGTCATTCTGGAAAAATTTGTTAACAAATAAGACAAGAACTGCTACAAGCAGTTGCCTCAAAACCAAAGAGGCAGATACGTTTTAATAGACTAATCTACAGAGTTCTCTGGATGGTGCATCTCCTCTGTTCAAACCCAGCAGGATCTCCGAGTTAGACACAAACAAATGTCAAAACAGTCGCTGAAGAAGAAGGTTCCAACCTAAATGTAAAGTCAGGCAAGGCAACTGAGGCCCACATGAAATAAATCCAGACAGGGAGATTTTTAAAATCCATCTCTTCTAGTCTTCATTGACAAAGCCCAGCCACTCTGAGCATTTTTGCCCCATTGTTAAAAAATAAAAACGTGTTAAAAGTATATATGTAATACATATATATGTGTGTGTGTGTGTGTGTGTGTGTATGTATGTATGTATATATGTTCCCACATGAAAAGTTCTCTTGATTCTCAAGACTCATAATCTATTTTTAAGAGAGATTTCCAACTGACCAAGAAGAAATTCACCCTATTTTAATATTAACATATCAAAAAATCTGCAGATAAACTTAGACTGCAAAAATAATCCAAGCTGTTTTGTTTGCTGATCTGATTTTTAAAAACGTGCTTAAGAAATTGTGAAGGATTTGGTCAAAGTTTTTTTAACCTTTCGCGTGTCTAGCATAGGGCCATGCTACATGCTTAATAAAACCTGAATGTTGAAAGTAATAATATATTATACTGAATAATATCAGTATTAATATAATATATTATTAATATATATTAATTAATATTATTAATTATATTCAATTATAGTATATTATTATATTATATTATAAATTATATTATATATAATTATATTATATTATATTATGTTATATAATTAATTATATTATTAATATACTATATTGAATAACATCATCAATTCCATCAGGGGTGTGGCTGGGACACTGGTGTGAGTTCAGCTATCAGTGGGGTATTCATCCTTTCTTTCTTGAGGGATTATTTTTAGCAGTCTACTGGGCTCCACTCTTGTCGCTGACTCAGAGTGAGCACCAGGAGGCCACACTGCCCTTGCTTGGAGCCCCAGGGGCAGCCAGCAGCTCTCTCAGTCACCCTTACCAGCCCTGGTCCAAGTCGCTCCATGGATGGACTGTATGGGTCTGCATTTTTGTAACCATCCACCCACTAACTCCTAAGACTTGTCTAGAATCCTGCTTTTGCTTTGCCTACCTTTTTTTTGGCTTCCTGTGACAGGAAAAACAAAAATGCTAATAAAAAATGTAGCTCTGGGGGGCAGCGCCTGTGGCTTAAAGGAGTAGGGCGCCAGCCCCATATGCCGGAGGTGGTGGGTTCAAACCCAGCCCTGGCCAAAAACTGCAAAAAAAAAAAAGAATGTAGCTCTGAAATCCATACTCTGGGGTCCTAACCTTGACCCCCTGCCTTAGCAGTTATGTGACCTGGACTCATTATGGTCTGTTTATTAGGGGGTTTTAATGTGAAAATGAAGAAAACTACACGGGTAGTCATCTGCATCATGGGGCCTGGTGAGGATAAAACACCCCCTCTCTATTAAAAATATGCATTCGCTTCCTCTTAAAAGTCTTGAAATGAAAGTCAGGTAATGCTATATACTAAGATACTTTAAAAAATTAATATAATATCTTAACTGTAATATAAAGAAGAAATGGGAGAAAGGTAATTTATGATAAAGTGGTAAGTGTTTCAGTGAGATAATGCTTAGACATGGTTGTTGTAGAAGAAGTAATAAATTGCTGCATTCGGACACAGGTACGGGGCATTACCACTAAGACGGCAGGTACGACACCACGAGCCAAGAGGTGCAGACCGGGGCACCGTGCCTGAAATGGCGAAAAGCACTGAACAAGGTTCCAAGCAAATTGAAGTTCAGTCTTCCTCCAATTCATGTGACAGATGTGTTCTTAGAAATGTCACCATCTTCAAAACATTCAAAAATTATTTTCTGCTGGGTGTGGCAGCTCACACCTATAATCCTAGCACTCTGGGAGGCTGAGGCGGGTGGAGCTCAGAAGTTCAAGACCAGCTTGAGAAAGAATAAAACCTCAACTCTACTCAAAATAAACAAACTAGCCAGGCATGGTGTCAAGTACCTATAGTCCCAGCTACTTAGGAAGTTGAGGCAGGAGGTTTGCTAGAGACCAAGAGTTTGAGGTGCTGGGAGCTATGACACCACAGCACTCTATCCAGGGTGACAGAGTGACACTCTGTCTCAAAAAAAAAAAAAAATCTTTTTATATGCAAGACAAAAGTAGATTCTAAGCTTGAAAAATCATGTAGACCAGATTTTACCCATAGTCATAGCCACGGGACATTACAGGTGTGTGTGAGCCAAATCGTCATCATGAGGGACTGTCGTTCACCCGCAGGAAGTCTGGCACCCCTGCCGACTAACTGGCATTAACACTCCCAGATCACTGTGACAAAAACCCCCCTGAAATTTTCCACAGTGCCTCCAGGGCCAATCACACTCGTGAATTAAATGAAAAAAGCAACTGTAGCCTCTTGGCCTCCTTTGTCTATAGGCTGATGATCCCCTGAGCCCCATAACCACATTAATGTACACAGCTATGATGTAATAAAAAAATAAAAAATAAAATAAATGAAAAAGGCACACAAACGGTGTTCACCACGTGGTCCATGCACAAGTTAGAACTGTTTTGCTACTTCTTTCCGCTTCCATACGGTATCTCCCTCTGGGCTCAGCAACGTGCCCCTACAGGATATTCTCTTACTCTCTTGGGCACCAGCAGGATAGAAACTGTTCTGTGTGGTGCCGTGCCGTGGTTGGGGCAGAACAGGAGGGTCAGTGTATACCTGGACTCCATGCCTTAAAGAGCCACTGTTTCTCCCCCATCAGTAACTAGGAAAACAATGAGCAAGTTCTTTCCCATCATTTATCACCAGACAGGAATAGAGCTTAAAAAGATATGAAACTCAGGATAACTACAGCCCAGGGAGACTCACTGTTTCCTGCTTTAAAAGTCCTAACAGGGAACTGGTCATGGAGATCATTCTCCAAGGAACTCAAGGAAGAAGTATATAGTATGACAGATTTGAGCTGGGACTTGAAGAGCAAGTAAATTAGTTAACCCAAGGTAGAAGGTGAATGTGACTGATTTCTAGAGACTTTGGAGGCCTGCCTTAGGCAGGACAATGGATGCAGAGAAGAGTTTGACAGTGTACAGGAGAGGAGGAAAAGCTGAAACCAACCAGGGTCCCATTACTAAGGCCAAACTCCTGATGTCCCTTAAGAAATAAATGGCACCTTGGTGATATCATCCTTCCCATCTAAATGACTATGAATTCTCACTTCCTCAGTAACCTCATCCAATCCCCAGGCTTTAAAGATATGCACCTAAATCTCTGGCCTTGACCCACAATCAGAACCTCTGGCTTGGCTATCCAACTGCTGATACAGTAATACAAGTAGTCTGTCTATCGGAAATCTCAAAATTAACGTTGCCATCTGTGGCTCAAGATGTGATACCCTCAAGGGTAGACGTGATACCCTTGAGAAGCATTGTATTTTTTAGGTGAATAAGCAAACCAGCATCAGACAGTAATAGCCAGAGAAGACCAGGTGGAGCCCAGGTGATACTCATGGAGTCTTTGAAAAGAGAGAGAGAGAAAGCAGGACCAGCTGACCTTGCTAAAGAAGGCCCGGCCCCAGGATGGAGCGCCTAACCACAGCTAGAACCGTTAAGTCTGAACCTGCGAAGAAACATCTGACTGAACCTTACTTCAGGCTCATTCCTCAAGTTCAGAGACAAATGCATCCAGAGTATACGATTATGAGTATTCAGGCAGGGTTAGTGGTGCAGACCCCTGGGGTGAATTGCCCATTCACTCTCATATCAGAACAAAACCAGAGCAGCTTTGTGAGCACTCTGACCTTTCTCTTTCTGGAGGCAGCTTTCTAACCAGGTGTATAGAAAGTGCTGAAGAAAGCATAGAGAAAGTCCTCACCAAGAGCTTTGGCTTTCGCAAAGGATGTGAACCTTATTCCCAGAGCAGCCAGCAGCTGTTGTACAGGGCTGCTCCTATCCAATATCATGAACACCTGCACTCTAGATACTTGTCAAGGAATATAACTTCAGGCTCCCTTCCTCCCAGTGGCTGTCCTATGAGCATTAGTGAAAATAATACAGTTTCCTGAAGGATTCCCCATCCATTCTTCTTTTTGCTATTTCAAATTAATATGTGGGTACAAATTTTTAAGTTACATTGTTCTCACTTCCAAAGTAAAGTTCAAGTTGCAGAAGAGCTCCTCACCTAGGGGGTGTGTGGAACACCCTCACACTGTGCACATTAGGTGTGATCCCACCAAATGCCCTCTCCCCTCCCTGCTCGCCCCTCCCCCTTGCTAGACTATTTTTGTGATTTATCATTTATGAGCATGTAATTATTTATATATTGCCTTCATATCACTATTGAGTTCATTGGATTTGCTTTCCATTCTCAAGATACTTTACTAAGAAGAATATGTTTTAACTCCATCCAGATAAACATAAAAGATGTAAAGTCTCCATCATTTCTTATGGTTGAATAGTATCCCATTGTATACACATACCACAATTTCTTCTTCTTTTTTTTTTTTTAATGAGTCTTTCTACTTTATTCTTCTTTTCCAAGATTGTTTTGATTACCCTGGATTCCTTAAATTTCCATCTGAAATTTAGGATCAGCTTGTTAATTTCTGCAAGAGGCAGCTGGGATTTTTAACAAGGACTGTGTAGAATCTGTAAATCAATGGGAATATTGTCATCTTAGCAATATTAAGTCTTTCAAACCCATGAACATAAGATGTTCCGCATTCAGTTAAAACTTCAATATCTTTCTTTTTTCCTTCTTTCTTTTTTTTTGGAGGCAGAGTCTTGTCACCCTCAGTAGAGTGCTGTGGCATTGTATCTCACGGCAACCTCAAACTCCTGGGCCAAGGGATCTTCTTGCTTCAACCTTCTGAGTAACTGGGACTACAGGCACCTGCCACAATACCTGGCTATTTTTTAGAGACAGGGCCTTGCTCTTGCTCATGCTGGTCTGGAACTCTGTGAGCTTAAGCAATCCACCTGCCTTGAACTCCCAGAGTGCTAGGATTACTGGTGTGAGTTACCACTTCTGGCCACTTCTTCTATTAAATTTATTCCCTTCCTATATAGTTGATTCCCATCATTTATTCAGTGCAATATTCTACAGATCAAAATGAATAAATTAATGTAATGATATAAATAAATCTCAAGAACATGATTCTGACCAAAGATGTAAATTATAAAATGACAAACACGATATGCTATTTATATGACATTTGAACACTTATAAAAACAATACTAGATGTGGGTTGGATATGTATTTGTGCAGTGGTTTATAAAAAGATGCATGGACATGATGAACGCCAAATTCAGGGTTAATTGTAGAGGGTTAAGAGTTTGTGGTTGATGATGGAGGATGGTGAGAGCTAAGGACTGCCCCCTCTGACTATACCTATATACTTAGTAAAACTAGAGGACAGGCAGGTGGAAGCTGTGGGTGGGGGGAGAATCACCAGGATGGGAATATTAATGAGAAGTTGAGGAATGTTTTTTAGTAAAAGTAGGAAAGTAAGTTTACAGAGAAAATTCACAAAATTATGGGCTGAACTGTTCTAAGCCAATTTGGCTAAACACAAATAGGTTGATTTTAGTAGATTATAGTGGCGACTAAGAGTTGAATGTGGGTGAGAGGTAACTACTCTCCAACACCCTAATCACTGGTTTTGATAAAAGAGAAAATCAGTCAAAAATTTTCCACACATAAAAGAAATTATCAAATTAGCATGTATTATTAATAGCAAGCAGACCACAAAATCACATAGCCTAGAAATCCCTCTAATCAGCAGTCCCCAATCTTTCTGGCACCAGGGACCAGTTTCATGGAAGACAATTTTTCCATGGACCAGGTTGGGGGGACAGCATTAGATTATGATAAGTAGAAAGCAACCTGGATTCCTCACATGTATGGTTTACAACAGCATTCACTCTCCTGTGAGAATCTACTGTCTTTGCTGATGTGATAGGAGGTGAGCTTAGACGGGGATGTGACTGGCAGGGAGCAACTGTAAATACAGATGAAGCTTTGCTCATTCAGCTGCTGGTCACCGCTTATTGTGCAGCTGGTTCCTAACAGGCCACAGACCAGTGACAATCTGCAGCCCAGGAGTTGGGGGTTGCAACCTCTAACCACATCTTGCATGCAAGTTTCCCTTAAGACAAATATGAGAATATTCCAGAGGCAAGGTTCAGTTGGCCTTATGGTCATAATTGGTCCCACAGGCTCCTCCAGAGATATGTCTGGACAACAGAACCTTTGAGGATCAAGCTTCCAATTTCATCCTAAAAATAAACAGTGACATCCTACACTCATGCCAGAACAAGGAGTGTTTCCAAACTGTTTTAACCAATTAGCAAATCTTAACTACCACTTATGTCACTCATGAGTGCCATTTTCAGCATTCATTAACTCACTAGTCCACTATTTTCACCCATGAATGCTCTTCACTACAATTATGTTAATATTTAAAACTCTGGTGTTAATTGGAATTAAAGGCTGTTGAAGAGCATAGAGCCATCTCTGTGGCCTATTTGATCAAATGCTGACCATACCCTCCCCACTCCTAGAGTTTGTATTGATGACCAAGCAATTGACCAAATCTACAATGTGGCTCAAATTCACACGGGCAAAAATTCACACAAATACATGTGCACATGCCAAAGTACTTTTAGACGCGGACACTTTATTATACAAGGTAAGATACAGACAGTGTTGAATTCCTACTCAAGAAGTGAGTCATTGAACTTCACTCATTATTTTTACTGACACTAGGAGACTGGACTAAATCACTTATAAGCTGTGAGACATTAAGAACTCTACCCAGAAGCATTTTAGTTTGATTAGGTCCCAGTAATGTATTT